>LSHF01000046.1:0-172686 GCA_001660795.1 Leptoxyphium fumago | reverse complement strand
GGAGCATATGGATCTTGTTTTTATTTTGGAACAGGGTTTCCACGGTTTACACGTTATAATTGGTACTATATTTATAACAGTTGGATTCTGACGTATATTAGCATACCACTTAACAGAAAACCATCATTTAGGATTTGAAGCTAGTATTTTATACTGACATTTCGTTGATGTTGTATGATTATTCCTTTTCCTTTCTGTATATTATTGAGGATCTTAATATTAGCTTATAGCANTTAAAAAAAAGTTTTTTNACTATACATACCTATTGTATTAGCATATATATCATCATAAAAAGATAACAATATATTTTTTTTTTTTCTTATTAAGATATAAATAATTTTATTGTCTGAATATCTAAATATATGTATATAAATATACGTATATTATAATTTAATACTATATTTTTCTACGTTAAACATAATTTCTTTTTTTTTYCATTAGTAATAAAAATACATTATCTAACGATAATGTACACTATTAACCTAAAATTTTATATTTAATAGCACATTTTTATAAAAANAAAAAAACCGCTAATAAACAAAAATTTATAAATTTTAGTTATAAATAACAAAAAAATATGGTATATTTTCCCACACTTATCTCTATTATAGAAGTATTATTAGTTACTGTTCCCGTATTACTTACTGTAGCATTTGTTACAGTAGCAGAAAGAAGAGACAGGCGGCTCAGGCAGCCCAAGCTCAGGCCAGCGCGATGGCTAGTGTTCCTGCTCCAGCCGGCAGCAAGAGTTATGCAAATCTTGCCGGCAAGGTTTCCAGCCCTGTCCCTACCGCCTCGCCCACCACTGGAGCATGGACTACTGTTGGGGCCAGCGGGAAAACAAAGGCCCCTGCCCCAGTACCATCCCCTGCCGTGCCTACCAGGAGTGCCAGCCAAGTCCTTCAGGCTGGTGCTGTTAGAAAGCCTCCTAGCAGGAGTGCTACTCTCACTAGCCAAGGTGTCGCACCAGGCATCAACGCGCAAGACGAATTCAAAAAGTGGGCTGTTACTGAGCTCAGGCCAGATCTGACCAAAGGTGCTAATGGTAAGTCTCCCTCGTTTCAATATTCCGTTAATTAGAGGAGCCTGTGCTGACACTACCATCAATAGCCGAAGACATTGTAGCGTCCCTGCTGTTCCTGCCTTACGAGACCGAGATCATTACCGAAGCTGTCCATGGTGTCAGCCAGACAATTGATTCTCGTCACTTTGCCGAAGAGTTTATTCGCCGCAAGAAGCTTGCTGACAAGGGTATTGTTGATTCTGCTCCTCCCAAAACGACTGCAAGTCCCCACGCCAGCGCCAGTGCCGTTAATGGCGGTGGTTGGAGCGAGGTTGCCAAGAAGGGACCGGCGAAGGCTGCATCAGTCCAGGAGGACGCTGCATCCAACAATGGCAGTTTCCGAGTCGTTCCTGCCAAGAAGAAGGGCGGTAAAAAATGAGCGACGCACATGGGATCGTGATGGTCATGACAGAGAAGGCCGTCATGGGAGATTTGAGATAGTAGCAATCAGCTAAGAACTTTCTACGTACTCAAGAAATCTATTGAAGCCATGAGAATCTAGAACCACTTGAAAATCTCTCAGGTTTACAATTTCCACTGTTTCTTCCCCGACCACTTCTGTTTGTCCAGCGTTCTCCATCCATCCGGACCATCTTCTAGGCCATTTCGACGTCCTTGCGGCACTTGGCGCCATCTGAAAAGATCCGTATAGACTGTTCTTCTTCCTTCAATAACATTGATCACATGTTCACCGAGAACAGGTAGGAATTTGAATCCATGGCCACTACCACCACTTGCAACTATAAGACCCTCTCTCTCAGGTACATAGTCTATCAGGAACGAGTTGTTGACGCTATCGGTATACCAGCACAAACGGGCATACTGCAGCGGCAGCTGCATCAACTCGGGTATGTTCTCCCTGCAGAAGATTTTCAACACGCGCATCGCCTCAGATGGCACCTCGTCAACATCCGTCCTCGGGAATGACAGTGGTCGCCCGCTCATCTGGCTGTGTTTACTGTAGTCCGTCCACTTGGCTCCTCGAAACGCCACCTTCACCACCCCTTCAGGCGTACGAGGAAGGCCGTATATTCCGCCGATTTCCTCGCTGTGAGATCTTCTGTCTTTGCCGTCTGGGCGCGTGTACCCATGCATTCGCCACTGCCACACTGGGAAGTTCTCGGGTGAGAACTTTGTCCAGAGATCTTCGCGGTCTTCTGGCAGCTTGACGGACAGCACGCTGCCTGCTGTCGTCTCCAGCAGTTCTTCGCAGGCCGGGATGAGAGAGGGTGTCCATCCGCCGCAGGCAACTATGACTAGCTCTGCCTGGTGGGTCTGACCATCGACTGTCTTAATACCTGTCACCCGTGACGGCTGGTCGGTGGAGTAGACAAGGCTGGAAAGTGCATGGGAGGGGCCCAGGTGTGTTGCCACAGAGCCTGACTTCTGGGTAAGGTAGAGTGCAAACGCACAAGCTCGGCTCGCGAGAACAAAGCCAGCCGTCATATCCAAGATCCCATCTACTGGTAGGCCACTCTCGAGCCGGCTGAAAGGATCGAGTTTCGAGGCTGGAATGCCCTCGGCTTGGGCATCCTTCCTACGCTGTGGCGAGGTCACCCGATATTGGGTATGTCTGATCTCTGAAGGGAAGTTCTTTTGCGTAATCTTCTCATCCTCCTCGAGACCGCCTGAATTGAGGCGTAGGTAGCCACATCGATTCCACAGCTGCGTACCCGGTGCTATTCCTATCTGTTCTAGGTCCGCTGTGGCAGTATTTCCCACGACATCGTTCCATTTCTCCCATTCTGTCATTGCAGAGAAGGCGAGGTCTTGATACAGTTTGGCTTGGCCATATGACGCGCGAAGGATCTTATTGTCGTCTGCACTGGCGGCATCGGCTCCAAGTGGGAAGGAATAGTGGTTCTCATGATAAGGCTGCTTATCAAACACTTGTATATTGGTGTAGCCACGTCTAGACAGATGCAGTGCGGTCGACAGGCCGAAGACGCCTGCGCCTACGATGATGATCTTAGATTCCTTCTTGATGCCTTCAGCCATGGCCTTTTTACCGTTGCTTTTGACGACGTCTTGCGTCCCCAGATCGACAGTATTTGAGTGCAACCGATCTATCAGAAAGACAACCTCTCGAACTATCTGGACCACCAATCAAAGTACAGCCAAGGGAGCTCAATAGAGTTGAAGTAAATATGTAGAGTCCCCCTCGGTGTAGGATTTATCACTTTCCGTGCATATGGTATGGGGAAGAGGTATCACGCAATGAGGATGAAGACGTCAGACCCGCTTGAGGAAGCCGGCATGTGATGTGCGGGAATATCTCGTGTTATCAATGCGTTATCATTGTTTGAGTCTGACAATACCAGGGTCGCAACACTGAGCGATAGCTGTGAGCAAAGTCCCTACCAACACAGTATTAATAAAAGATCCTGTGTCTGACCTCACCTTTGCCTTTGTCATATGGCAGATAGGACGTGTTTACTATCCTACTAAGTTCACAATGAGAGAGAGCAAGTATGCAGACAACATAATGACACATTGCATTATTCATGGCGAGTAAGTCTCGTTTCCGAAAGCACTGAATTTTAGAAGACCACTTGTTTCGGTATGTTCGCGCTGACTCCCTGTTGGCGCCATACCTAGGTATCCCAGTAGACCGCCTCATACGTCGATGTTGAAGCGTTGTACTTTCACCCAAGGATAGTGTCGATCATTGACAACCATCATTCCTTTGCCACCATTCCATCTGGCTGAGGTTTTAATGGTTGGGATTATTCTAGACCTGGCCTCCTGGTCCAATTGGTAGGAGTGGAAGAAGAATTGAGAACGTGGATGCTTGAACCGTTGCTCCTTTGCGATTTTTGGAATGTCGCTGATGGTTGCCCAGTGAGCATTGTTTTGAACGGCCCATCGAATTGACTGGGTCACGATCCCGGCATCTTCGCCCGTGGGCCAGTGAACCACTCCTTTAGCCATTTCTACCAGACTAGACCTAGTCGTGCAGTCTGTGTTCCGATTCTGCCAGAAGTTGCCGTAATCCCCCACATGTTCCCAGCCTGGATATCTTTTCATTGGCAAAATATTATCCTTGTAGACCGACATAACCTCGCTCAATCTGTCCCTGTAATGGGAACTGCTTGCCGTAAAGTTTTCATCCCCTGTGCAGAAGACGCCATTCACATCTACCACTCTTGCCAGTCTTTCAGCAACCGGAACGACGAATCTGGCTTCATGAAGGTCCAATGCGTATAGCTCAACCATGGCCAGCTCAATCGGACGCCATCCATCGCTGATCAGGCGATGACTGATCAGCGGTTGCGTTATAGCAAGGGGATGGAACGTCATGATCTCTATGGTACCCCAATCGCAATCTTGAATCTGAATATCCCCGTCAAGCCTTTTCCTTGGCTTTCTGCGAACAGTGTATAAGTATTCGGAGTAGCGTACTTCTGGGGGAACGTAAAAGTCTTCTGGTTCAGACACGGTCCAGGGAACCCTATCCTGCTTTTGTAAAGCATTTTGCAAGTCTTGGGGTCCGAGCTCAATGTACTGAGCTCTGTCATTGCTCTCAAAGTCTCCAATATCGACTTCAGGGCGGCCCTGCTCCCTTGCCACTGCGTTCCAGTATTTCTTGCGGAAAAAACAAAGAAACGTGAGACCAAATACAAGATCTAGTGGACACTGCTGGGTAGCATCCTCAGTGATGTTGAAAACGTTTCTCATGGCCGGGAACCTTTCATCTTTACGGATTTCGCTGATGAAAGCATCGAGTTTCAGCAAGAGTTGCTCATCTTCGAGTCGCAAACTTTCAGGGGTACTCCACCCATGCGCTGCTTTATGGTCAGCTCGAAGCTATTTAGACTGAGTTTCTTGAGAGAAGCAGAAGGGGGCTGGGGTTGTTACATTCGAGGTCATTGGTTTTGTCATTGGTGTTATCGTTGTTTTGGCTTCTGTCTTCTTCCTTTTCGAAAGCATAATATTTCGTGTCCTCGATCTCATTGCTCGCGGTCGTCGTGCGAGCAGTTTCGAGGTTATTGCTTGCAGAATCAAGAGGTTGAGATGCCATGTGCGACCTGCCAAACTGGAAGAGTAGGTGAAGACAGATCTGTGCAGGATGTAGGCAGATTTATCTTTTGTAGCAGCCTGATGTAGAACCTTCAGATTTGGGAGTCGAAAGTTGCACACTTGGAAAACATGTTGTAGCTTTATAAAAGGGGGGGGGGGGGGNGAAGCGCGAGACAACCGGGCTTACAGGCTCAAATCGCGCCAGGGCTCTTATTGAATGAAACAACTATAGCGTCATTAGCATTCAGACCCCAGGTTAATTCATTTACTCTGAGTGTCTGACCACCATGCCATATGTAACTGGCCCTGTCAAAGTAGCGACCACACCTGAGTTGTAGATCAAGTAATGTTGCGGTACCTAAGTCCGTGGAAGGGAAATGTTCAAAAGAAAAAGAAAAGGCCTATTGTCTCTAAACCGTCAGAACTCCTAAAATTGACACGCGTGTGGGCTATCTGGATTTTGCCTATGTATTTGAACTGGCTTTACACCACCAACTAGGTTGCTGTTTGTTGAAGCTTTATCTCAACTAACAGCTATCTCAAGTGACCGAGAGCCCTCCACCATCTGTCGTAGATTGGATTCAATGGTTTTGTCTCCATACCGTTCGATATATGGCCCTCATATCCCAAGCAGAAAAGTTCACGACTTCAACAAGCAGACAACAATGGAAATCTGGTAATAAGAAGCTCTTCATGCGTCTCAGAGGATAAGGCCGTGGGAAAGGTGCAAAGCCCTGAGTCTCATTGTGGTCTTGGTGGATACCTCACTTGTAGTATCTCTTCGTACATTTCTTTTAGTGGCCGAGTGTGTCTGCTCATCGAAGTCCATACGGTACGTGAGGAAACTGCCAATGTGGGACTTGCTTTCTCCTGCTCATCTCCGAACGGCATCCACTTATTCTCAACGTAGCGTAGTGTCATGGTGGATTTGTTATCGAAATCGTTTATTTTGAACTGTGAAAGTGACCTGCGTTGAGATTTCATCTGTCCAAGAAGCGGCACGTATCGTAAAGTAGCTTCAGCAGTTGTAATGCCTCTCCTTTTGGCTAGAGCTGCGACAACTTTGGCGGATGTAGTTTCTGTTCGACACGGATCAGTTCCATCAGGACGTACGACGTGATGATTCAAAAGGATGGACTTACTGTTGTTCGAATCAGAGGCCATGTTCGATATGCTGGCATTTACGACTTCAAGGTTACAGATGTGGCTGAACGTAGAATGGTAAACAGACACTTTTGTCTACAGTATGTTAAGCGAAGACCTTGATTATCTGTGTTTCCCTGTATTTCACTTTTGGCAGCTCACGCGCTGAAAATGAAATCAAGTCACACACAGAGATCGGGAAGGAGTCTCACATGAGCTGGATGGTGAAAGCTCATGGAATTGTCACACGGACACCTTCATATACCGCTCCTTCTGAAAGCTTTCATAGAAAACAAGGTGCAAAGTTATTCAATTTGATTGAAAGAACCCCGACTGAACTTCTTGGAGACTTCTTCACACATTCGAGATGCAAGTAACCATCATTAGAGCCACCAAAATGAATGATTGATAGAAAGGCCTGACGCGTTTACCGTAGCACGAATATTGGTGAAAAACGTTTTATCCCCGTCAGTGACGCGTGATAAGAAGAGATCAATCCTGCTACTTGAATATTCTTGTATTCCTGTGAGACAAAAGGGTCAAACAACATGCTGCAGGCTGAAAAAGCATGGAATAATAAACGGGTCAAACACAATACAGATACACGTTAGATAACGAGCTCAGGTAAGTCAGCTTGAACTATTATGTGGTTCGGATCAACGCAGCAGTATGACAATTTCATTGAGGTCAATCTCTCGAATACACGCTCCTAGCTCAAAATTTGTAGATCTCATCAACAGTGAGATTCCGTAGGCTTATTTGATCACCATCAAGACGTGGTCCAATCTTGGAGGGCCGTTGTCGCACCTATTTGCCAGGTTCTGGCCCGTCGAACGAGTCTTGATGAGTGATCATATTGGTTCAGCCGTAGAAGGGAAGACCACCCTCGCCATTGTAGCAGAGGCAGCTGGAATCCCAACAAGTAAGTTTCTATTGCAAGATCAGTTACTGTAGTTGGAAAGCACGAGTGTGGTAATAATATTGGAGATAAAGCGCTTACAAACTTGTCACCGTATGGCGTGCAATCGATGCCACCACAACCATCGCCGTTCATGAAGCAAGCGCCTGGCATCTTGTAGTAAAGAGCCTGAGTGACGCTGGCGGTAGCAGCCACCAAAACGAGAACGGTCGCAATCTTCATTATGAATTCGAGAAGCTGACGTCCTACGCGCGAGCCATGTGAGTGAGATGAACTGCAGATGTTTTGCCCAACGTATCAAGAATGCCATGTTATTTATCTCCAATTTGAAAAAAGCGTCCCAGACACCGACTCCACTACTACTGCCTCCAGGTTCCAGGTAAAGGAGACAAGGACATGAACATACCTTGAATTCTAATGGTGTACGTACCTGTTAGAGATCTCTCGAGGGTTGTGAATGGGTTGAATTGGATGGTTGGTAGAGTGATGTGAAGGGAGAGTCAAAGTGTTATTGTTCTGTAGGAACAGTAAATAGATACCAATTTATACTACTTGGCAGCTACGCGAATATTCTGTCCCGCCAGACTCCAACGTAGATCAGGGTCGAGGGTCAGCCAATTGAGAAAGGAACGAGGGGACGCTGCAAGTCTTGATATGGAAAGACTGCCAGGTTGAGCGATGCTCCCGTAATTTATCGCAAGTACCGGTAGCTGTGGCTAGCGAGTTTGACGAGAGCAGCGTATCGTCGACATCGCGGTGAGCATCTTGATACATCTCAAGCAAACACTGGCGTTGACTTTGCTTAAGAATCAAGATTTCCTTTGCCTGATTCATACGATAAAATCGTACGCGATTCCAAGCTGCATGTCCCGTTCAGTGGAACACATGGTGCAATTGTCAGAGCTGCACGACATGTGTCCTACACAATGGTGGATCATGGTGCATCACGGATCAATTTCATAAGGTCAGGTCGATGATTGGCGTCACAGGGCTAGACGACGCTCTGTGCTCGAGTCTGCAGCAGTAGCAGCATGAAGCTCAAGTCTTGGACCATTGATTTGTTCATCCAGGAACTCGTTTGATGCCGGTCAACACACTGCCAACCAACTCTACCAAGCTCTCCCTCTCTGTCTCGGCAGCCAATCGCTCTTTCTCCACCAGCCAGAGTTCCGATTCCAACGCTCGCATTCTTTCTACTTGTTCGGCTTCACTGCTACCAATACCTGGGAGGCTTTGGATAATGTACTCCATTTGCTGCTCTTTCAAGATCAGGTCTCTTGCCAGTTCACGCATGTTCGCCTGAAACACTGCCGGCTCCTCTGGATTCTGAAGCTCTTCATCCTCAGCTTTGATAGCGGGCTGTGCGGTTTTGCCAGCGGAATCACCGTTGGTGAGAGCAGGTGCGGTGGCGGTGGATTCAGGTTGAGGGGCTGGAGCTTGGGATGGCTGGCCTGGGATAACTCCAAAGGGGTGTCTGAGCTGGATGTACCTCAGTGTAGCGAACATTTGAGTAAGAAGCTAATGATGATGAGTACGGCAAGCCTAATTCAACTTAGATAGTGACCTACATACGTCGTCAACGCAATCCTGCAATTGGGTCAGCCGGTCGGCCATGATTTTATGTAGCGCTACAGTGATGGATGGCGCGAAATGTGGATTTCTACGGCAGACCTGGGTGTTATTTCGCAGGGGAATGAACCCTCTCAGACCATTTGAATCTACAATTGCGCTTGAAGCTCCCTGGGGAGGTTGCATGTGAAAGCCATGGAGACGCTAGGGTTAGGGTTGAATGCACTGTAAATCATTTCTTCCAGCATTCGATGATGCTTCCCGAAGTCGCTTGACCTCGGCTCAAGCAGAAGCAAGCGGTTCACAGTCTTGCTTTCCACGACGCAGACCTCGCTCTGTTCCTGTCTTCGCTCTCGACCCTCGCATCATTGCTTCCGTCCAAATCACCATGGCGTCTCCAATCCGTAACGCCCTGCTGCGGGGCTCCATGTCTTCGCTGCGAAGCTACCGCGCCAACGCTTCGAACTCTCCCCAGCTCTCTGCACAGGCCCGACGACTGCTCTCGACGCTCATAGCGCTGGAACAGAGGGAAGGAAAGCTGAACCCATCTGCTCTTTCGTCTGTCTCCGCCGCTCAAAAGCTCGGAGGCAACGTTCATGGCATTGTAGCCGGCTCCAATGCGGCGACAGTTGCAGAACAGGCTGCCAAAATAGCTGGCGTTGAAAAGGTCATATATATCGATAATGCCGCCTACGACAAAGGCTTGGCCGAGAACTGGGCACCGCTTCTGGTCGAGAATATCAAGAAAGGTGGCTACTCGCATGTCTTAGCAGGGCATAGCGCATTCGGCAAGAGCCTGATGCCTCGCGTGGCTGCATTGTTGGACGTGCAGCAGATCTCGGATATCACTGGAATCGAAAGCGAGGACACCTTCGTTCGTCCGATCTATGCTGGGAATGCCATTCTCACTGTACAGAGCGAGGATCCTACGAAACTGATCACAATCCGCGCGACAGCCTTCCCTCCTGGCGCTGCCGAGGGTGGCTCGGCTACGACGGAAGAGGGTGTTGATCCCAAGGTCGAAAGCCCGACCGAATGGGTCAGTGAGGATCTGGCAAAATCTGATCGCCCTGACTTGGCGACAGCTGAAAAGGTTGTCTCTGGTGGACGTGGGCTCAAGTCAAAGGAGGAATTCGACCGGGTGATCACTCCTCTCGCCGATGCTTTGGGCGCTGCCATTGGTGCTTCGAGAGCCGCTGTTGACAGTGGCTTCGCTGACAACAGCTTACAAGTGGGCCAGACCGGCAAGAACGTTGCGCCCCAGCTGTACCTGTGTGCTGGTATCAGCGGTGCTATCCAACATCTGGCAGGTATGAAGGACAGCAAGGTCATTGCTGCCATCAACAAGGATGCAGAAGCGCCAATCTTCCAAGTGGCCGACGTGGGTCTGGTTGGAGACCTGTTTGAGAAAGTGCCAGAGTTGACCGAGAAGCTAAAGAGCTCATGAGCACGCTCGATCGAGTAAGGCTCTCGGCCAACAGCCAACGGTCTTCAAGCTGGCGTTTGGAAAAATCCACAAAGTTGCTACCTTCATGCGATAATGACTGTATATATTTACCATATCTCGTCAGAGGCCAGGAGCTGCGTGTGGATGTGTGTTAGATTCGAGAAGCCCTCATAGAATGGCAATATCTGGATACTCACATCCCTGGCTTTGATCTGTCATTCCAAGATGTGTTTACGAAGTGTGGTCTCAGAGAAGGGCGACTCTTGCTTCATCCGCAGTAGCTCCTGAAGCTGCCTAGGCAAGTGAAGGGGAGATTCTTGGCGGTTGTATAATACCTGAATTCTACATATCATCTCTCGATCTTGAATCAATATCATAATATCAGCGCTTCATGATGCCGCAATCACACTACACTGCTGCTGAATACTACGGTTTTACGTAGCGGTTTTACGTAGCATTCTATTGGCGAAAAAAACAGTGGCTATTTCTTAAATGGCTATGTTTCAATTCCCAGTGTTGAATTAAAGTACCCACTTCTTGGAAAAGGTAGTACTCAGAGCCAAGGTGCAATGTCTTGAACTATCTTAGATCTAAATATACTGATTTTACACACTACTTCCTCCATGATTGTTGGTACCCTGGCCAAGATCGGCCACTGTTGTAGTGCAGCTGCATGAGATTTGAAGTTTTGCACCAACTAAATGGTAACTGGATCAGGCGAATTACTTGAAAAGGCCAAGCAACTCTTCAAGCCTGTTCTTTGCTTCCTTGTGCTCGGTTAGCTTCTTCTCCATGCTTAGCTGCGCAAGCTTGGTCTTTGTCTCCTGTAAACCAATCACCTGTTCCTCGATACTGTTGGCCATGATAAAGTGTACGATCTCCACATCGCGCTTTTGGCCCAGGCGGTGTACACGATCAATTGCCTGTTGCTCAACGCCTGGATTGAACTGTGGTTCCATCATATAGACTTTGTTGGCGGTCGTAAAGTTCAATCCCTGACCACCAGCCTTGATGGAAACCAGGAGAACCGTAGTCTCTGGATCTTCTTTAAACATATTGAGAACGGTCGTACGCTGTTTGATTGACATACTGCCGTCCAGTCGCACGAACTTGAAATTCTCGTCGACCAAGGCAAATTCGATGAGGTCTAGATACGAAGTCCAACCAGAGAACACGACACTTCGGACTGGCGGCTCGCCAGGTGGTAGTTTCTTCGTCTCCTCTGCATTGGCTTTCAGGCGGCTAATCAGGCTCTTCACCTTGGAGAATTGTCCGTCGTAGTTCTCCCGGTTCAGCCGTCTATTCCTCTTATTGCGCTTTGCTGCGATTTCGCGTTCCTCCAGAAAATCCTCATAACCGCTTCTAGAAAGCGGAAAAGTGGCATGCCGAACGTATGCGCCGTCGGACAGGGGACAGTCGCCGTATCCATCAGGGCCAACCACAGCCTGGAATTGTTGATTGTGTTGCTCTTCGCATTTCGAACAGATCAAGTGAAGACACGATTGCGTAATTACACCAAGTCTGTCCAAAGGACTTGGCTCGTCGCTTTCTTCATCTTCGCTATCGTCAGAACTCTCGAATACTTGGTGGGCGTCGGCCTTATCGAGGCTGAGATATTCTTTGCAGAGGCTACAAGTGTGAGCATCGCTGTCACGCATCCAATGCAGCATTTCATACGCCTGTTTTGCGGTAATAAAAGGCAAATCTTCACGCGCTTCAGTGGCGTGATCCGACTCCGGTTCGTCAAAAAGCTCAATGGCCATGTCGGATGTAGTACCTCGAAGGCTTTCAAAATCCTCCAGGTCCTCAGGGGTCAACATGTCTTTTCCGTGGGCACAGAGCACACGCAGTCGACTGATGGCTCGCAAGATGTGGGCGTAAACTTTGCCTCTGCTTGACGTTCCCTCTGCTCCAAAGATGCGTCGCCCAAGGGAATGGGCAGACCTGGCAAAGCTGTCGTAGACAGCGCGCTCTTCCTTAGTCCACTGTACAAATTCCCTGATTTCACGGCGCCCAGGAAGATTGATAGTGTCTTTCACGCGACGAAGCGTTACACCATCCACCAATAAACGGAGGTGGTGCAACACATTGGTGTCAGCTTTCTTGAACGGCGCCATGATATAGTGAGCCCAGTTGTAATGGTCATCGAATGGCTTGAGGCGAATGAATTTGATTAATGCACCAAGATCGTCAAGCCTATTCTGTACTGGAGTGCCAGTCATGGCCCACCGCCTCTGTGCAAGCAAGGCGCAAGCGGCCTTGGAAACTTTCGTTGATACAGTGCGAATCTGGTGGGCTTCATCCAAGACAATACGAAACCAATTGACAGATTCCAAAGCACGAGTTCGGCGATTGCCGTCATTGAACTCAGCAGCGGCGGTATTGTACGAGGTGAGAACAATATCAAAATCAGCTAACTTTTCCGGTTCCTGGATTCTGGTAGCACCGTGATATGTGTATATTTTGAGCTTGCGTGATGTATGCTGCTTGATTTGATCTACCCAGTTTGACATGACGGACTTGGGGCAGATAATCAGTGTGGCTCTTGAGTATACCCTGATAGTTTGCATTTCCTTTAGGCTTGCAGCAGTTTCGGCAAATTCAGCTGCTTCGGAAAGAGTCGTGGCAATGAGCGCTAGGATACTCAGGGTTTTGCCCAAACCCATGACGTCTGCGAGGATACCACCCTGGATACGCTGGGGTGGCTGCGTTGTTTCTTCGCCAGTGATGACATTGTAGAAAGATCCAATGCGCAGACTGCTCGGCTTCCAGAGAGACCAGGCCGAGCCGTCCGTTGAAGCTAAAGATTGTGGATCTTCTTTCTTCTCATGCTCCAGGAGAAAAAAAAGAGCTTTCTTCTGGTGCTGCATAAGTGGCGTAGTGATCATGTTACTGGGTTCGGCTTCGGCTAAATCCTCGTTGGCTTTTGTGAGTGTATCAAACATGGTCTCTGCATCATGGCGCATCTCTTCTTGAGTACGGATGGTGTATCGAGTGTTGCCAGGTGCAGTACCACTATTATAGACTCTTGCCCTAACTTCATCGGCTGATGGCGCGAAACTCTTGGGCTTGTGTGGGTTTTCGACCGGTGTGCCTGGGACAACTCCCACAGGATCTTGCAGGTAGAGTTGCTTTTGCGACAGAAACCTTCCAATAGACTGGGCCTTCAACCTTGGACAGAAGAACGTGGTGAATGCTACTAGCACCTCAGAGATGGGTTGACCAGCAGCCTCACTACTTCGACGCTTGCGTGCCTCCAGGTATGTCCTGGTACGAAGTTTGCTGACGTTTACGCCGTCCAATAAGGGGCACAGAGCTGAAGCGGAGTTGATCACCATCTGCCCAAATGCCCTTCCAGTGGTATCGATGAAATGAATCACGTTAGTCTGGTCGGGCTGGCGCCGCAGCGTGACTCTCATTCTAGGCCACCAGTCTTTGCCGAGCTTATTAGCAGCGCTATATGCAGGTATCCGGTGAGCGTTGACGTTGGTCTTCAACATTCCAATGCAGACTTCTTCTTGAGGGGCCTTTTTGTCGACAACTCCAACCATCCTGCAGTCGTCGTCATCCTCATCGTCATCATTTGTAAGATCTATCGCTATGGGGACCTGCTGAGAGGGTATTGCTGTGTTGATGGTTGATGGGTTTTGCTTCGAGCCGCTGGCTTGCTCATCTCTGACATATTGACCGATAGAGCCACCACCGCTTCTAGAAAAGCCGGCACTCGTGCTGTCTCCATCACGGTCTTGACTGTCGTCGATCTTTCTGCGTTTAGCAGGAGCTTCGAACTCT
This sequence comes from Leptoxyphium fumago, assembly GCA_001660795.1. Classification (NCBI taxonomy): domain Eukaryota; kingdom Fungi; phylum Ascomycota; class Dothideomycetes; order Capnodiales; family Capnodiaceae; genus Leptoxyphium; species Leptoxyphium fumago. The sequence continues at coordinate 158,733 of LSHF01000046.1, read as the reverse complement.
CTATGCTTGAGTCCATGCTGGCGGTCAAGGAAGTCTGCCATTCCAGGACCCTCACCATCCAGAGATTCGTCGCGGTCGTGGTTCCCTGGCTGATAACGAGCCTCTAAACTTGTGACTCCACCGTTGTGCGTGTTATGCTTCTGAGGCGTAATCACTTTGCTTCCTGGAGCAAGGAGAGCCTTGGGATCATAAGTCGCCATACTTGAAGCAGCTGGTTCTCCATTATGGTTGCCGGGAGCATCGGTTTGGGGTGCTTTGCGAGACTGCTTCGGACCTTCTTCTGTTAGCTCTAGTTCCATCATGTCATCTTCCTCCGCAACCAGTGGGAACATGCTGCCTCCTATGAAGTCGGCAGTGTCGTCGTAATCGTCCATGATTAAGGAATGAAAGTCTAGCCAGCACAGTAGAGTGTTCAGACCGAGGGACTGTAGTGTTCGCAACCAGAGCAGACGGTAATGACGAGACCGTGTTCGAGTGTAGCCTTCGGTCGTGCAACTTCTTTATCTCAAGCCGACAAGCCCAGGGGGATCGTGATGAAAGTGGTGGTGGTGGAGCAAAGGATGGTTGGCCGATACCGTTTGTGATACTGCTAGTTGAAGGGGTTCTTCGCCCTCTGTGGATAGTGGCTGAATCTTCCTCAATCGATATAATGGTTCAAGTTGGTTGACTGTGTTGCGAAGACGAAGTGTGCGGATTCAAGCAGTTGAATTCCAATAAGTAGGCAGTAGCCCTAGAGGTTCCAGACATTGCAGTATGAGTGAAGAGTGTGGTGCGAATTCACATGACTTGTTTTCGTTTCGGACAAGGCGCGAGGTCAAGGATCGCGTGAAGAGGCCGCTCAAGGCGCATGTGCTCACACATGCGGACAATAGAAATGTGGTCATTCACTTACCGAGCGGCATGCGATTCTTTCCTTTGCCCTTCGCCTTCGCCTGTTGCTTCGCCCATCCCTTGGGGTCTAGAAGCTGTGATGGATTCATTGCTCCAGCGAAGGATCAAATCTTTTCATCGGTACATAACATTTACCAGAGGCGTTCTTGCGCTGCGGCACCACTTTGTCAGACGTTTATTATTCGTATCGTACACGATAATGATCGATTACAACGGCTCCGAGTAGCGCAATGAGACAATTCGATAGATGTGTTGCCTGAGAACAGTATGCTACATAGAACGAGAGTAGATGAATACAGCGCCAAAAAGCTTCGAGATGGAGGAAGAAGGAACAATGTCTTTCAAATGGTTATTCGCGAGCGAGTATCAAGATGACTAGGTACCAGGAGTTCGAGGCTGTTGTCTGCTGTTGTGTGTGTGGCGGCGCTGGCTTACGGCATCGTCGAGCAATCCCACAGTAGTCCAGCAGCGGGTCTTACCGAGTACGGACTTGAGTCCGTGTTTCTCTGCCCAGAATACTTTACTTGCATACCACCCCATGCCTAAACAGTATTTCTCGGTACAATAACGTGCAGTTTCTCTGGAGGCGAGACAAAGGTAGAGTACACGGTACAACGACAACGGCAGGACATGAAGAAATTGAGAACTTCGTGGAGGTGTAGCCACTGGTGATATCTGTACATGCACTATCATACAATCGTCTCGAGTCATTTTCGTCAACATGCCGGACTCGGCTCAACACCAGCTAAAGACGGGCACTCTAGTCTTTACCAGTTCGATTCTCTCTACAATGACCCTTCTCGTCAAGACCTCTCTTTGATGAGCAGCAGAGAAGCCGAGGTCACCGTGCAAATGGTTATAGAAGTCATCACCATTCGGTAGCAGCTTCCCTCCACGTCCAGCCACAAGGCTGAAGCGGCGACGGCGTTGTGAGGGAGTCTCCCAAATTCTGCGTGAAGCGGAAGGAACTTCGAGTGAGGCGCGAGTTTGTGATCGACGACCTACTCCTGGTCGATTATGCACATCAGATGGGAAAGATGAAGCTAGCGAGGAGAGATTAGTTTGGTCGTGTGATGATAAATCCCCAGATAGGTCGGGCTGAGGCAGGCCGTTGCCGGTCTTTTGGCTGGTGGAGTGAGTTGATTGAGTGGGCACCGCATCCTGACTTGTCTGTCGAGAATGGTTGAAGAGATTGCCGGATTGCTCAAGAGGCGTGGTAGATCTGAAGTCATTGCCAAGGCCGAGCAGATCGTGGCTGACATTGCCTTGCGTCGGCGTTCTGGCGGCAGATATGTCCATTTCTTCCTCCTCTTCTTCGTTGTCCCGCTCTTCCTTTGGAGACGTCTGTGCAGGATGGTTCTGGCCATGAGCTCGCGCCCACTCGCGGTTCGCTCTCCTCATCTCAGCACTGGGCCGCTCTAGAGGAATTGCTACTGGAATGTCAACCAGATCATCCCAGACACAGACTCGCTGTCTACGTGTGAGCTCGAGCGGCCCATGATCGGGTGTCTTCAATGTTTCCACTACATTCCAGGCTTGGCCTTTCATCACAGCAATTTGCCTTGCGAACATTCTCTCTTTGAAATCCGCATCAAGTGCGAAGACCTTTCGAAGTTTAACCTGCGTTTCGGACCACCAAGCATTAGAGGTGAGCAGAGGGAGAAAGTGTTGTCTAGTACGTTCGGAGAATGGTCGTCCGATCAGGGAAACTGGTAAGAAGAGCCAACCAAACGGGTAGCTGCGCCATGCATCTGGATGCTTCCATGGCCAGGACAAGGAGTTGTCGATAGCGCCAATTCGTGGAACAGAGGTGACAGCACTGTCATCACCTTCGCTATCCTCATACGTTCGAATGCCGGAAGGAACCATGGTCTCGTCTCGACGACGATAGCCGTCAAGCTGTCCATCTTCCTCGCTAGAACTTGAACGATCGCCGGAAACTTTAGGGGGTTTCATGACTACCTCTGCTTCCTGTGACCGCTCGTCTATACGGATCATCCAGTTATCAAGTCCTCGATCCGTGTTCCGCATAATGTAATCGAGAATAACCAGTTTCTCGAGCTCTTCACGAAAGCTTCTTTGGAGCTTCTCGCTCCAGAACTGCTGCGGTGACCGACTTTGCTCCCTTCCATTGATCCTTGACTGCCCATCCTCGCTATAATCATCCTCTGCCGGTGCACTACCGGGTCTGCAGTCTTGCCATCTGCGCCTAGTCTTTCTTTTCGAAACCGCATCGCTGAAAGAGGCATTATTTTGGTCTGGCCATGGGTGCTCACGGAAAAACTCTGTTGCACCTTTGTATCCTTGGAGGAAGATTTGGAAGCTGCCTTGTTTCTCAGGGAGAGGTTTACCCTTCCGCTTCCAGGCATAGCGATCCCAATAGTCGTAGTAGAAGCTCTTGCTGCTCAAGCTTACCACGTCTGTGTATGGCACCAAGCCTGTTCGAAGTTGGCAGTCTAGCACATAAGACGCCGCTTCAGAGACATAACTCAGATTTGGAATGAGGCAGGCTCTACCGAAGAAGAAGGGAAACAAATTTCGATGGATCCACTTCGTCCACTTTGGATTCTTCGATGCATACGGCTCCTCGTCCTTCGGCTTGAAGACAGCGACAATCTTCCCTGCGCTATTCCTAGCGAAATAGGAGCCACTACTTCCCTGGGAAATCAATTTTGGATGGACTCCTAACTCGATAGCCGTTCGTACACTCTCTGCCAAGTCGTCGAACTCTGTCTTTGACATTCGGTCTTGCGCCCAAGCAGTGACATAGTCTCGTTCGAGATCTTGTTTGGTAGCCGGATTAATCCAATCAGGGGCCTGGAATACTGAATGGTGGATTTCCAGATGTTCTTCCTCTGCACTCTTTCCTTTGATTCTGCGCCTTGTAAACCTCTCTTTGATCTCCTCAGCCCATCTCTCTAATCTCGCATTGATCGCTTTGACGTCGACAGCGCTACTTGCCCGTCGTCTTCTTCTAGGACCGCCCGGTTTCGAGGTCAGAGCAAGAGGCGACGATTCGTCAGAGTAGGGCAGCTGTATTCGGTCTCGCCGCGTGGGTTGGATTGGAGCATAAGAGGTATTGTCTGGTTTCGATATCGTGCTAGGAGGACCAAAGTAATCGTCATCGTCACTGTATTGTCTTTCCTCTTCTTCGTCCTCGGCTTGCGCGATGCGAGCATACCCAGAGGTTGCTGGCCGAGTGGAGGGCATGTTTAGTGTCGAGAGTATGGAAAGATCAACAGATCAACATGTTTGGTGGCATTTGGAGCAAGACATTGCATTCAAATTATGTATGTCGCGAGAGAGAAGCCAATGAATGCGGATCATCTCTCCACAAAAGCTCCTAGGTAGGTAGGCATATACCTGCCACAACTGTTGATGGGGAACTGTGACACAGGCACGGGACCGGAGCCGGGGACGGATCATCGGTCGGCAAGATCCAGATAAGGGTACCTAGGTATAGTACTGTATCGACAGTCAGGCTGGGGAGCGGCTCTGCGGTAGGGGGAACGGGGCGGGAGCGGGAAAAGGAACGGGACGACGCGGCGAGCCTCGGTCCATCAACGGCGAGCCGAAAGTCAATTCAGCGATGAGCTGTCTTTTATTCTCGCTCGTAACAGCTCCCTGAGCGACAAGTCTCATGCTCACGAACACCTCACTGGAAAGACTATTCAAGGGTGACTTTAAGCTGCATGTGGAAGCTCGATACGGCGCACCGCCGAGTCCCCTTGCGTAGACTTAACACTCGAACCAAAATGGTGCTGTACAGATGCAGATGCACGCCGGGTGTGAGCTGTGTCAATTTCAAGGTTCATACCAAGCGTGCGTGAGAAAACAGATCTATCACATTGACTTCAACACGCCGTTTGGTTTTGCTACGGCCCAGCATCTTGACAGCCTATCATGCTTCTAACGTGTATGAAGATAATCAAATAAACGTGTCTCGTAAATGGCATTGGGCTTGGTGGTCCAATGAGAGCTAATGACAAGGTAAGCCGCTGGAAACCACTATCGGCGCTGAGCGATACAGTAAGTCAATCCATGCAGTCCACACAGGTAACTTGTATTCAAGTAAGTCTATGAAGGAGATCGGCTTGACTAGGCAGTTCTGCTTTATTGCTATTGCTTTTCGGAGAATGGCGCGACGTTGCGAAGTTGGCAGACCGAATTGGGATAAAACCCAGATCTCGATTGATTGATTGACTGATAAGAAACCCCTTATCGACAAACACTCCTTGCTTCTCACGGAATGTTTCTGAACTGCTGATCTGATCATCCATCAATGCCTTGCTGCTAATTGCACTACACTGTATCACGGTTCCATCGACGTTTTGACGAATACAACCTGTAATAATACTGAAAAGCGATCTGCACTCCAAAAAGCGTCCTCGATTTTGATTCTTCTACTCGATTAATCCCCTGTTTCGTTACGACCACGTCTCAGGAAAGAAAAAAARGCTCACATCACATCTACACCGACCTCGACCTCATACCACACGAGACTCCAACCAAAACATCACGCCCACGATTCCAAATGCTCAAGTACGCTGCTCCAGTGGAGCATTTCCAGCGTGCCTCCTTCGCTGAACCACCAACGCCGTCTTCGCAGACACGCCCCGGCTCAGCAGCACCACCCGCTTCCCGAGAACGAGAGGGACTGGCTGTACTTTCAGGAGGGTTGGACGCCTTTCCGCGCCCGGCCTCGACCGCGCCGTCATCTACGCCTCGCCGTCAGAGTAGCTTCAGTGCAAACGTACTGCAATCGCCTGCGCTGTCGGCCTTGGCGTCCATCGCCGCCAATGCCCCTGCTGCGCCGACGAACAGGNAAGATAGGTACGTCTGGATGGGAGACAATGGGGACATCTTTCAGCATACCACTCGAACGCGCAATCGCGACGACGCAGGAGATAGGCAGAAGCAATGTTTCTAAAAAGGGGGACAAAGAATGGGCACACAGCGCGTCGCCCTCTTACAGATACAGCGGCTTGCCGATCGATGCCAAGCCCCAGCCCTTATCTCGCGAGTCTTTCCCAACTCATTCATTTGCGCTGACCACTGCCTTTCACCACAGGAGCCGTTCGTCCACCCCAAGCAGCATGAACAACTCACAATATGCGCCTCCTGCCACTGCCGGCGGGCAACCTAATGGAGCTCAAGGACCCGTGAGTACTATTCCTGCCCTCTGTTGACCGCTGGACCGCCAGCTATCGCAAACCGAATGCGCGCGTCGCTATCTTCTATCGATTGGAACTATCGATAAGACACTTATCACGCCCAAAGGTCGCCAGCATTCGACGAAAGACACCTCACTGACTTTGTAATGTCCATTCCAGCCCGTATGTCAGAACTGCGGTACCTCCACGACGCCGCTGTGGCGTCGCGACGAGTCCGGCGCGGTGCTGTGCAACGCCTGCGGCCTGTTCCTCAAGCTACATGGCCGCCCACGACCCATATCCCTAAAGACCGACGTTATCAAGAGTCGTAATCGTGTCAAGACAGCATCGCAGAACATAAAACAGAAGCGGGAGAGCACAGATGGGAACAATGGCGCCGTCCCTGCAGAACATACCGCCCTACCTGGCCCACCTGCCNAGGCACCCATGACCTTCTCCAGCCCTCACCCGGGCGTGTCGGGACTCTCAGGAGCGCCTCCCAGGTTATCACTGAACGAGCAGCGTGCGCCATCACCTCACCCACTCTCGCGGTCTGGTACTCCCCTGCTGCAGCAACACCACCACCACGCCAATGGCAGTGCTGCCGAGCACAACCCAAACATCGCGCCGCAACACCTCTTCGACAACGTGACGCTCTCTGAACCGTTCATCTCGCCTTCGCTACCTTCCTTCTCGCTGCCGCCTCATCAGCCGAACCGCAACCCCTCGCCATCCGCCTTGTCGCAGAATGGCACTGCTGCCGCCCACTCGCACGACCATACCAACTCTCCACTCTCGTACGATGCGCTGTCACGGCAGAATGAGAACCTGAAGACAAGAGTCAGCGAGCTCGAGGTGATCAACGATCTCTTCCGTGGACGCGTTGATGAACTCGAACGCAGTGAACACGAGGCAAAGCGCAGAGCCGAGGAGAAATCTGAGGAGTGCGAGAGACTGAAAGCCGAGATCGCCAGCCTCAAGAACGCCGAGGCTGGGCTCAAGAGAAAGGCAGACGACGCAGAGGCAGCCCACCATGAGCCCAGCCCTGCACGGAAACGGTCGAGAACTTCTGCTACACCGCCAGCTGGGGATGCAGCAGTCAGTACCGATGTGACTATGGAAAAGGAGACAGAGGAGAAGGAAGGGTGACGACCGCTGAAATGATAGGGGCAGGCAAAAGTCTTTGAGGTTTACGTTTTGATTTCTTTGCGGCTCTGCCCTCGAGTGATTTCTATTTTCTCTACGATCGAGAGCTATACCCGAAGTGATATTCCGCTTTATTTATTGACCATTCTTGCTACATCGCCTGATTCATAACGTTTCGTCCCTTTAGTGACGGCGCCCAATTACAAGACCCGTGCAAATCTCCCGAGTATATTAACCTCGATGTTGCATGATATCTTTACTGCAAACATTTTTGTTCTGAAGTGACGAGGATTAGCAGATACCTGGTTTTCGGTCCCTCTGAGATGCACCTTCGTCTACCGTAGCAAGTGTACAAAATGATGCCCAACCTCTAGACCCTTCTGTCTCAGTCCAGTCATCAAAGCGTAGATCTCACTGGCGCCGCCAATACCGATACCGGTAGTGCTGACCCCAGCCTTTCTGATCCAGAAGGCCAATACAGCAGCGGCGATGGCGAACCCGGTGGCGAAAGCCGGCCGTTGGTATCTCACGGCAAGCTGCTTGCTTCGCAGTGCCATGCGCCTGGTAGCCTCTTGCCATCTGATCTCCCTGGCCTGCTGCTGGAACCAGCGCTCGCCATCCTTCTGGCTCTGCGATCGGATCTGTCGAACGCCTCTTGCAGTCTTCAGGGCGCTGGAAACACTCACCCGGGACCATGCCCGTTTGGGCAGCTTCTCGGGAGGATGGGCAGCTACAAGTTCAAGAGTGCGAGAGATCAATCCGTCGAGATCCAGCGGCTGTGGTAGCTTGGAAAGAGTAAAGTGAAGCATCTCCGGCTCGTCAGGGCCGAGCTGTAGGAGTTCCTCCTTTCGGGAAAGCGTAATGGCAACGAAGAGGTAGAGGGAGGTGATGGCTTCCGTGGCAAGAAGGAAGTCGAAGAGACGGGCAATATCGTTGTATTCTTGCATGTCGTGCGCATAGAGCGTCAGGGTCGCGGCGAGAGCAAAGAAGGGCTCCGTGCCGGAAAGATGGCGATGAAGCGCCGGATCTGCGGCCTGGAGAATAGAAGGAAGGAGGTGCAGCTGGGACAGTGCGCCGCCCATAGTCGGCAGCATATAGTCCCTGATTCTCAACAGCGACAGACGAGTTGCAGATGGGACGGCGGCAGCAGGCGAGCCAAAGACCAGGAGAAAAACCTGAACGATGTCATGGTAGCCCTGGAAGTAATGGAGGAAGGGATGAGCGCGCAGGACGGCGGTGATAACGGTGGACAGGTCCCGTTTACGTGCGTCAATGGTTGCGGCAGCTTCATTGGAAGGGTAGTAGACGAATGCTCGATCTACATCGAGCTTCACCTGACCTTCGTCACGGTGTGGTGGTAGATCTTCCCAAGCCGTCGTCGTTTGCGTGCATGATGAAGCGTTGTCTGACAGTTCTGGATTTGGTGCGGTGGGTTGATCTGCACATCCCAGCAAAATTGGCCCTTACAAGTAGCATAGTTAATAAAGCGAGCTCGATCGCTGATACAGGTGGCAAACAAGAAAGGAAGTGAAAACACGCGGGCTGGATAGTTGATAGGAAGGCATACAGGCTGAACGTCTCAACTCATCAGAGACAAGACCACCGGGTTGGCAGGCAAGTTCACACAAGCGCTCGATATCGCAGTCGTCGCAGGCTTGACGAATGGCGTGGGACTTGCTGCCCTTTTCCGACATTTGATCTTGCAGGATGATCAAGGGATTGTTGCGATCATGACTTTATGGTCATGACTGGCTGGCTGCCGAAGAGGAAAGCGCGATACCTAGTGTGCTTGACGAGCCTTGGATTACCCCGGGCGAGACTGAGACAGCGACTTTCGACACCTCAAGGCGCAATTGCGNAACAGTGTTTATGGTACGACTTCCCTGCGCAAGAGGTAAGTGGGCTATTTCGAGGAGAAGGTATCCCAGACAATAAAAATACAAATGTAAATACGTCGCCAATGTTCAATACAATAGCAATCAGAATGGCGAAGGTGAAGGCAAAGGTGGAGTTGAGGTTGAATCAGGAAAGCGGAAAGGCCCGTCGGGTCGGCCAGCCGATCCACCGCAATGGACTCCAGATCGCAGACTGCAGACAAGCGAGCATCAAGCAAGCATGTCCAGCAAGCATGGCCTGTTTCCCTCACGGCCAGTCCCTGGTAGACAGGCCGGATGGGTATACCGGGTGAGCATGCCGGGCCAGCTGGCATTTTGGTAGGCTGATATGTATAGAGGGAGACGCAGGCATGGGATTTGTGTGACAGCGTGTACGACAGTGCTGCATCGAGGTCCGTTGCAGCTCCATGCTGCTATCTGTGCTGCAAAGTCCTCATCTGTTCAACAGTGGTCTGAGGAACGAAGTGCCACGCGACACCGCCCACGATGAGGGTTTGATGTAGAGCTGAGACGACTCAATGGCGGCGGCGTCGACCCGTATATCCACAGCTAAGGAAGACAAGCACCCATAGGGTAGGCAAGAAGACATCCACGCTTTTGGTTTGTTATTGGTTTTGAAGATCCTTCAGCTTTAACCAGGCAGCTTTACCATAAAACCTAGGTAAACAAGTATCCATTGTCACCATATGGGCCGAGAGCATCGTCGTTATCGTTATCCCGCATCATCGTCTTGCAGGGCAGAACAGCGCATATCCTTGCAGATTGACCACCTGTCAACCATCGGCCAACCCTGCATACTACCTAAACATCATGGGCAGGAAGGAGAATAAGTAGTATCTCCTACGCCCCATGGCCCAAGTACATATGGTATATATCTATGTGGTGGGTGGTCCCTCACAAGGTATTTGTTCGGGCACTTTGCAGACATAAAACAGCTCCTCCAGACTCACAGAATAAGACCATGTCTCGTGACACCAGCATGAGCTCGTTGAGGCAATTCGATGCGTCAGACAACAGAGCAGAGGATTACCACAAGGCAGTGCCTTTATCTTTATCACCACAACATCGGACGAGGGCCGGATTGTGCAAGCGCCCAATTTCGACTCTCCACTCCCCATTCCCCACTGTTCTCAATCCGTCGTTTCTCCCCTCCCAATCCACCTGAGACGCAGTGCATCGCCGTTCTCACATGCCCTGCCCTACCCTCCCACAGTATGCTCTGCCCTGTCCTGGCCTGTTTGGTCATATCCAATCATACCCTGTGAACCCTGCACAACGTCCTGCCATCGAATGCCTTGTGCTTTGCATCGCCTACAGAGCCTACGACGTGACATAGCCACCGTAGACCACAATCGTCGTGGCAGTCAGTAGATGACGAGATGGGCGACATTAGCGGCGCTCTGCTAGCGGAAAAATGCTGCATTCTATCCGTCAGGGTATCACGCACATGATGCCGGGCTTTCTCCATTGTTGAAGAAAGGGCAGCATAAGCATGTCGATCCCCTCATTCACCGTGGTTGTTGCTCCTCCGTCTAACAGCAGGGCATGCATGGGGGGGGTGCAAGCCCGTTTCGTAAACGGCCCCAGTACTGCCAGTCATCTCGATCCTCCTCACCTTTGCACCCACCACCAGCGATCGGCCCATAGTCCGACGAACACCGTCATTCATGCCCACGCACCGCCTGCATACCTAGCTGCATGCAAGCCCATGCCTTTCTGGTCTGCATGGTGACAGAAGCACGGTGATAGGCTGGCCGGGTACGAAACGGGACAGGGTTGGAATAGGGATCCACTTCCGTATAGAGACAATGACAATGGCAGTGAGGATCCCGCAACGCACCGGTCCCATCTCATTCACAAGGGCCGGGCCTTTGTGTTTGTGGAGAATGGCTGCAATGTGCTGGCGGCCTGAAGAGATGATTCCCCTCACAGTCGCCAGGTGACGCTTGCGACTCATGTGCATCAATCATCCCACACGCCGCCCGCCTCGCACATCGCCCAGGCCGTGTTCACGCGGGTTTGCAGCGAGTCATTGTAGTGCCAGTAGTTGTAGTACCAGCGAGGGAACTTGGACAAATGCAGTGCTGTAGAAGGAGAAGAAAAAARGGGCCGCCATGGCGCCTCGCGCGGTGCGCCGCTGGGATGCACGGTTAGCAGCACGCACAGCCAGTGGTGGCCTGCTGTTGTCGTGCCAGTGTCGCCTTCCTGCAGCCCCGGCGTGAATCCTAAGTTGCTCTAGATATCAAACCTGCCTCACTAGGGCCTTGCACAGTCCTGGGCTGCCAGAGCCCAAGACTCAGTGCTGATGCTGTATTTCTCACCAATCCCGACGGTCTGGCTGGTGTGAATCTCGCCCTCGGTCCACTTGCAAGGGTTGGCCCTCCGACCGACCGAGTGGCCGACCGGTCTTGCTGCCAGCCCGGGCATCAGTATGTAACTACTTCCAGTACGGAACACAGCGCTGGCGACTGTCTGTGAGGGTGGCTCAAACACAATCACCACCTCCATCACCATCGTCGTCACCACCAGCGCCGCACTCATCACCACGGCCACCCGCCAATCACCCACCGTGACGGGCCATCCCATCGCGGTTCACCACCCACTCCTCGCCGCCGCCGCCACTCCCAAAGCTCGTTCGTTCGTTCGCGCCCAGCATCCCTTCTGCGCTCTGCATTCTGCTACACTTGGCCGAACCGAACTCCAGTCGTGAGGAACGCCCCTGCTCTCTGTGCAGCACTGCTTGTTGCCCCATGACGGTGAAGCGAATCAAATCACGGTCGCTGTGCTGCTTTCCGTCGATCAGCGTCCTTTGTTGAAAGGTGTAAGATAGGGTTTGCGGCATTTCGCATTTCGCATTTCGCACTTTGTCTCGCTTGCCGGCTGCCCTGCCCTGCCCTGCTCTGCCTTGCACTGCTCTGGGCTGTTCTCTCGAGCCAGTCGTCTACTGACACGCCTGACCGCACACAATTCGACCGACCTTGTCCAGTAACCTGTGTATCTCTAGTCTGAGTGCGCTTCTCGCAAGACCCCAATCCGAGCTGGCTAATTAAGAGGCAGGAAGGCTAAAGCCAGGTCAGCGTCTGGGTGATCCCTCTGTTCGGCTTCATTGCTCCTCGGTCCCTGCATTTCTGTTTGTCTATCTCTCCATCCGCGCTCCACCATATCAGAGCCATCTCTCCATTTCACCATCTATACTTATACTCCATTTGCTGCCGAGCTATCCGTTTCCCCAATCCCCAAAGCCAATACACCCTGATTCCGAGGGAATGACACCACGGATTCAATCGTGTGCTGCTCAGTTGTCTCTTATAGCACATCTACTACCGGACCCGGAATGTCCCAAGCAAGCCATAGCCAGCCTTCAGTCGGTCTTCTAACCAGAACCGTCGTCCGCAGCCCAGTAGTCAAGTATATACTCCATACTCGTCTTCGAAGCCGGTCCTTCAACGACGTCGCCTTCATTGGAGAGGACTTCGTCGAGATCAAGCAGGTCACCGACGGTGGTTACCTTCAGCACGTCGCTTTCAAAAATGACTTCGATGCACGCATTCGGGCAGCAGCGACCTTCACGGTCAAAGAAGACACTGCTGAGGACAGTCTGAACATCAAGAGAGAGACCGGCCCTGGCCAGGACCCTGACTGTCCACCTCAGCTGCTTCTCTTGAGTCTTGACTCCCAGAACCTACTTTTGCTCTATCTAGCAAGCGATGGCAAAGGCGGATACTTCTTCAGACAACAGTCTTTGCCTTTGGAGACTTACCAGGAAGTCCTCTTCCGCCCTGGCGCCCACATTGCTGTTGATCCGTTATCGAGAGCGGTAGCTGTTGCAGCTAATGAACGCAATGTTGTCATATTCTCTGCAAAGCCAGAGGGACATATGCAGGAGCAACTACGTCGAGGCGACAAAGACTGGTCACCCGTGGCCAGGGAACGTCTGGTCGAGATTCGAGGGCCGATTCAGCACGTTGAGTTTCTTTATCCTTCGAGCGACGACACAGATCATGTGATCCTATTGCTTGTCTTGGTCGACGACCGCCGCACACGCGCAGCATGGGTGGATTGGTCAGTTAGCAACGGCTTAAAAGACGCTGAGTTCTACAGAGGGCAAGAGTTGAGTCCAGCCAATGACGTGCCGCACCTACTGATACCTCTACGCAACGCGAACTTCCTCCTCGTCCACAATGAAAGGATAGTCAAATGGAAAAACATACTCTCGAGGACAGCTGCCCATTCGGAGGTACTGACGGTGGAGGATAGTCCGGAATACCCAGGCAACTCGTCGAGGAAACCTTTGCTAGTGAGCTGGTGTAGACCTCTGCGCAACAGAGCTGCCAGATTGCGACAGGACGACCTTTACTTGTTGCGTGAGGACGGGAACATATTCCTGTGTTCGATCCGAGATGAAGGCACGCACTGGAGTTGCGCTGGAAATATGCTGTGCCACGCTGGGATGGCCTTCGCATCCCTAGGCGACGAGATGGACCCTGACATTCTGGCTGTAGCAGGAGACATGTGCGGCGCCAGTATCATCTCCATTGGCATGCATGCAGAGAACTATAGCAGAGCAGAAACCATGCGTCCGACCTTGATCGAGACGATCCCCAACTGGGCGAGTGTCACTGATCTTTTGGTTTCAGCTCTTCCAAGCGCGAGTGGCAGATCAGTTAGACCAAGAGACGGGATCTTTGTGACTTCCGGAAGACAGCCATTTGGCACGATAGCAGAGATTAAGCATGGTCTGGAAGCGAAGTTGGTGTCTTACATTGACCTGGACCTCAAAGGCATCAACGACTTCTGGATGTTGCCTTTCAGAGGCGAGCTACTTCTCGTTTTGTCATTACCTAGCGTCAGCACTTTCTACCAGTTCCCATCAAATTTCGACACAGACAAAGTGGAGCAACTTGACGAATCCAGCGCTTTTGACCACAAACATCGCACCCTTGCTGCTGGTGCTCTTGCTGATGGTCGCATATTTCAAGTTACAGAGACAGTGGTTACGGTGACGTCTGCACTCGTGGCCAACTTCGAAGATACGGAGAGACACGTTGCTGCCGAAGGAAGTCTAATAATGGCTGCCGCATTTGACCCAGTGGCACAGAAGATTGCAATAGCGGAAGACAGCAACGATGGGAAAAGCTTGACTCTTCTACACTGGCCGGATCCGATGGATGACTCTATGCAAAAGAGCAAACTATCCCTGAACGCGACAGATAGCCCCTTGTGCGTTTGCTTGGCCACTACAAAGCATACTTACGGCATTTTGGGCACCGAGAAGGATTTGGCACTGTTTCTCTGTCTACCTACTGGCGAATTGGAAATCCTACAACGGTTGGCGGTTGATGGCATCCTAAACGAGTCGAGTGCTTGTAGTCACATCGCGATCCTGAAACCAGATCCTGCTACTGGAGACGCAACGCATGATCTGGCTGTGTGTGGACTCAGAGACGGACGACTACTGAAGGTTCAAGTGGAACAGAATGGAGGAAGGCCACGTTTTGGCGAGACGAAAATTGTTGAGCTTGGAATCAGCACAGTGAAACTTGCCCAGCCACTTGGTGAGCTGGGCTGCGTATTTGCCATGAGCGGCTCAGAGATGTATCGTATAACACAGTCAAGCACACAAGAGNCTGATTGGATCGAGCCGGTCTGGCTGTCTGACACAGCGCGGCCAGAACTCGTCCAGGGACCCATCTCAAGTATAACCAAGTTACCTTCGGCTGATCTGTTGAGGGAAAATGACTTGGCCGACTGTCCTATCATGATTTCAGGCAGCGAGCTCTTGATCTGTTCGATGGATTGTCGATCCAAGGCTGTTCCTCGCCACGTTAGACTCAGCAGCACACCCACCCGTCTTTTGTACGCAAAGGATCAGCGCCTGATTGTAACTTCCGGCCTGCAGACTACCGTGCGTAACTTCGTGACCAATTCCAAGCATGGGCGCCAGGAAGAGAGGAGGCAAATATATCCTGTCATCGAATTCATACCTGCCAAGNCTGGTCAGCCTATATGTACCCATGCGATGCAACCAGGGGAGAGGGTATACGCACTGCTGGATTGGAATTTCCGCCCTTCCAAAGATAAGACGTACTTCTTCGTCCTCGCTGCTGGCTCATTCAGGCACTCGGATGGTTCGGAGGGTGGTCACATCACTTTCATCCAGCCGTCTTTCAGAGATAATCGAGCGGAAGTCAACAGGAGGAGCAGTGTCAGATTTGACGGGCCAGTACACGCACTTGCTTGGTTCGATGAAGTGACGCTTGTTGTCTGCTGGGGCACCGCCGTCACACTCCTTCGCTTCTTTCCTGATACCAAGGGGTGGGATCAAATCAGTCAGAAATACAATCTGACGAGTTTGGGAGTGTCAGCGAGCGTTGTTGATGGCAGGATCTACGTCGGCACCGTGAGAGACTCGCTCACGACTCTGCAGGTGAAGTTCTCTCCTGCATCAGACAACAGCCGAATCGTTGCGGAGCTGGAGAGGATATTTGGAGGGCCTGGTGCCTTCCAGACTCTTGATCACTTGGTGGTACCATTAGGGCATGAGGTAAGATTGTCCGGAGTTGCTAGTCAGACAGAAAAGGGCATCGGCTCCAACATCGACAGGGTAGCTCTGATATCCTCTACATCGGGTCAGTTGATTGGTTTGGCTTTGCCACCTAATGAAGCACCAGTAACTGGCAAATATGACGAGGCGAAGAAGGTCCTAACCGCACACCTCCCTCGCTCACTCACCCGTATCCGCAAAATTGAATCTGGTCCAAAATGGAAACCTCGTGGTGGCACAGGTATCCTAGCCGACAACATCGTCGGCACATCTACAGACGGAACTATTACTAGCATTTGCATTCTAGACTTGGGCCTTACAAAGAGGTTGAGCTGGCTGCAAAGATTGTGCGAATGGAATGAACTGCTGTCACCCTGCTCATACCAGACACCGCTCTACATCCCGATCAGCGACAGCTCTGGCGACGACCCGTGGAGGAGACAGGAAGTCATCGTCACGATGGGCCTATCTGCCGCAAACAAAATTGGAACTGGAGTAGCCTGCCGGACGAATTGGAGTGGGCTTGAGAGACAACAACACATCGACGCAGATGTGCTCGCGAGAATCTTTCAGTTCGCTGGCTCGGGCGGCAGTGTGAAATTGGTGGAGAGCATTGTAAGAGAAGCCGCGAAACGAGAGGACCGTGTCGGTCAATGGATGACTGCAAATTTGGAGCAGGAACTCGAGGCGATCAAGGAGATTGTGGTGATTGCTGAGGGGTTTGTGCATTGTTGGCTTTAGAAGCATGCACTATTCACTACATGGGACACGCAAAGTACAGGACCGGAATTAAAAACATTTGGGGTGGCTGTTTCTTCTCAATAGGGTGGCAATTTGTGAAAGTCGCATACAGGTGGAAACGGGGATTATGACAGCACGGAATCTTACCAAAGGGTGGAAGAGGCATGGGACAGGGAAAAGTCTGAAATATATCTAAAATCTCATTTGAATAAACGTAGCAAGGCTGCGCCGCGTAACCAGGCAGAAGAATAGGAGGAGGATGTAATCATATCTCTCAGTCGTTCCACTCACCCTTCTCGACCCTGTCGCAGACCTCGCGCAGCATGTCACCAACCCATTCAAAGTCGTCCTCCTGCAGGTAGATCTGGGCGCTGAGGCGGATCCAGAAGCTGCCGTGGTATAACATGGGCGGGATGAAAGTCTTATAGTCGTCCAGAAAAGCCCTGCGAATCCACTCCCAGCACTTGCCGATGAGGACCTTGTCGCCGCCAGTGAGGGCGTCAAGGTCGAGCGGCATCCTGATCATGGCGAAGGCGCAGCGGCCCAGGCTGCGCTGCTCGTTCTCCATCAACGTCGCGCCTGGGCCCAGCTTGGCCGACACAATCTCGCCAGCCNTGCGGGCCAGATGCTGCAGGTAGGCGTAGATGGCCTCTTCGCCCTGCAGATCGCCCCAGCGCACCTTCTTGCGCCACTCCAGCGCCGCCTTCACGCACAGGTACGGGCTGGTGTCGGCCGCGCCGACGAAGCCGAAGTTGGTCTCGAACTCGCTGGCCGCGCTGGCCCCCAGTGGGTTGGGCACAGACGCGCCGTCTTTCTCGCCTGGCAGCGGCGCCGGCACAAACCCGTGGCTGGTCGACAGGGGGGATCGCATCAGGTGCTGGTTGCGCTCCGGCACGTAGAACAGCGCGCAGCCGCGCGGCGTGTACAGCCACTTGTGGCAGTTGCTCACGAAGAAGTCCGGGTCGAGCGCGGTCAGGTCGAGCGGGATCTGGCCGACGGAGTGCGCGGCATCGACACAAGACAGCACGCCTTGTCGGCGGCACAGCTCTGCCAGCCGCTCAAACGGCATCCTCACGCCCGGCATGCTGACGATCGTGTCGAAGATGCAGAGGCGGGGGTTCTTGCCCTTCGCCCGCAGCTCGACGATTGCCTCGTCCATGAGTGAGCAGATGTGATCATCCGAGGCAGGGTAGGTCAAGGGCAGCTTGTGGCCCTTGGCCGGTGTCGTCTCTGTGATGTAAATCACCGCCTTCTCGCAGGCGCCATAGATCGAGTCGAAATATATGATGTAGTCTTCCGGCTGGAAGACCAGGTTACGGAGGACTGTGTTGACGCCCGTTGTGGCATTCTGTACGAAGACGCATGTCTTCACAGGTGCATGGACGTACTCTGCGATTGCTGTACGGTGTTGATCCAGAAGTTTAGGTTGTGTGTAGAATTGGAACTCGCAGGGTCTCTGTTCGGAAAGATCTTGGTGATGTCGTAGCACCTTTTNGATCGGCTTGGGATATGTACCGAAGGAGCCTATCAAATGTCAATGGCTGTTCGACATGTGTTGAGAGAGAAACTTGGTCAGCAGATACCTACCGTGGTTGATATTACGATAGTCCGGATCGAAGTTGAACAATTCTAATGCGCCTCTGCCAACCTCAACCGGTGGCAGATCTCGAATTTCTTTAATCAACTCATCGGTGCCTCGTGCAACCTTGACGCCGTCTGTCATGATGTCGAATGTTAGGCTGGGACCCTCTCAAGTGTCGGTACCTAGGTAATTACTGAGTAGCTCTGATTGAGTTCTGCCGAACAAGTAGAGACTCGGGTCTTGTCTACAAACGCCTTTCTATAAATTATATCGAGAGCAAAGAGTGAGGACTGTTCAATTGAGTCAATGCTATATTAGTGACTCACCCAATGGGTGTAACGCCCACTGAGATGACCAAAGTAATCAAAGGGCGCGGGTTGGCTGTATGTGCACCCGGCTGTCATCACATACAGTATAATGTAATGTACCTAATACCAATCTCTCATCTTAGGCCGATCTCGGTATTAGCGTCGTCGTTGTGGTGCACGAAAGGCACGACATTGCCTCATCCAGGTATGCATACGATTTGGTTTCTGAATCGTTGGAAGACAGCACTTGTTTTCTCGTAGGGTGAGCAAACCGATCGGTATCTTACAGTCTGACAGCATGAAAGAATCGAAGCATGGAGAGCTGAGTATACGTGGCTTAATACTACGAGGCTTAATACTACGACGCCTTCGACTTTGGCCAGGAATTGCCGGACCAAGTCAAGACAGCGTGTTTTGAGATACAGCTGCCGCTATCAATTACGTCCCGACCTCGAGACCGCGAAGCGCCCTGGTCTGTGTATTTGATAGCAACACCAAGCCCAGCCAGCCCACTCTGCTCTGCTGCGGCATTCCATAGAGCCTGCTTCATGACGCCGTCCAGGTCGATGTTCAAAGTCATCATGGGAGCACTGCTCCTCTGCATCGCTTCCCGTACACCACGTGTAACCTCCTTAGTGCTGACAAGCATTGAAAGCACATTCTCGCCTCGCCAACCGGCAGGTGCGCCGTCGTAGCACCCAGCAAGCTCTCTGACATGCCGTGGTTGTAAGACCTCGATTTTGCACTGGATCAAAACCTTCAGGTCCTGTGCTGTGGCGTGCTGGTCTTTTGGTAATTGCCATGTCCCGATGAGGTCAACCCCAAGATCATTGGTTTGTCCACAATGTTGGAGCGTGAAGGAATACTTTCGTAGGCTCTCAAGGGCCGTATATTCAAAGTGAGTTCCTCTATAGACAGTGGTGTCTTTGTTCAGACCGTTTGTTTCTGCGTAAGATATGAAACTATCTAGATCGTGATGGTTTCTGTCTCGTAGAGGCTGGACAAACATATCATTCTCTGTTGCTTGAGCCTTTCTTCGTGGGCTCGCTTTGCGGCGAGCCTTCTTGGCTGTTGCCGGAACATCCTCGAGAATCTCACTCGGGCTTTTCGAGACTTCTTCTGAGCTTTCGACATCCGTGCTGCATTCCGGACGTACTTCCAGGGGAACTTCTGGCTTTTGAGGCCTGCATTGTTGTACACATGCACCTGTACCGAAGCCTCTTCTAATGCGAAATGTACTAAGGTTGGTGGGTGTAAACTTAGAGCTTCTGCACGTGTTCAGCGTGCTTCTGGAGACGCCATGTCGAACCAGCATCGGCACTCCTATGTAGATGTCTATGAAAGGAATCCGTCTCTAGAGACACGCAAAAGGTATGACTGGAATGCTCGAAGGGTGGACATGCTTCGCATACCTAATGTAATGGGACAGGCGCGAAACTGACACGAAGCGGACTTNATCGTAAGTTAGTCATCAATGGTGACTAATCACAGATTCCTTGTGTGTGGTGCCAGCAGAACACATCAGGGAGCAAGAGAGGTGCGCTTCTGTTGATTTAAATACCGTTTCAAAAACAGTAGCTGCTTTTACTAAAGCCCTTGCTTCATATGGCTCTTCAAAACCTCAATGCTATGCCATGAATACTTGCCTATTGATCGGCTCTAAGCTAGACCCATGCACCGAGTTGATCATATCCAGATCAATAAGAACGACTCTCCATCGTAATGCTGAACAACCGATAGCAACGAACCGTAGCATGAAAGATGGTTGATTGAGCCAATCAAGCATGTACAAAAGTGTTGATTATGCGCTGATCTAGTAGAGCTTTTTAGTGGTTGTAGACTATGGCTATTGGCGCAGGTATTAGAGGATCAAAGTTTGTCCAAGTTTCCAATGAGCGACTAGAGCGATGAAAAGTTTCGCTTGCTGCCAATAGTACTGCAGTTCGACAGTCTGCCTTGCTGCTTGACAACTTGGACATTGCCAATAGACCGGTGGCTGAATGGCTGCCTGCATACACCCAGTGGGTAGAAACGTAGGTCAAAATGATACAAGAACGGATTGATAGCAGTCAGCTCCTGTTGCACAATCAACAGTGAAACGGCAATGGATAACGAGTACAGTTCAAGTTAACATTAAAGAATTCTATGTGTCCGTATCCGTCTTTGCAGTTTTATCTATCCTCGACCCGCCCTCGTGAACAACATGTGGCTCGCTCAGAACGCTGCAGTGCAAAACAGAAGTCGAACGGTTCGTGTCACACTCCACAACTCCTTACAACCGTAAAAAGGCCCAACGATCACAAGCTATCGCGCGACCAAGCACTTCTGGCTCTGATACGTTTGCCGAAGATGTAAAACAAGAAAGGGACAGGAATCAGCAAAGCGCCAATGAAGCCGAAAATGCTCAGACCCCAGCCAACACCGATGCCGTTCAATTGATAGCCAATGAAGAGCGGGAATGCGCCTGCGAAGACGCTACGTAGGAATGTATTCGCAGCAACGGCTGAGGCGGCGGCGCGTTGGAAGGTATCGATAAGGTAATTAATAGCAGCCTGGAAGATGAGGAAGAAGCCGAGGCCGAGGAGCACGATGGCAATGCATGGGACGATCCAGTGGATGGCCGGGTCGGCCGTCCATGCGAGCATGAAGATCGCGCCAGTCAAAATGGGCCCACCCAGCATCATAGGGAACAGGCGAGCCTCAGGGACAGGCTTGCCGTTACCCTGGGCACGGAAACGAGCGAGGTAGAGGCGCTGGTTGGAGATGTTGACGACGCAGCCCAGCAAGATACCGATCAACAGGGCAATGAAGGGCAGGCTGCCGACCAGCATGTTCCAACCGCGCAGCTGCTCGAAGATGATGGGGAAGGCGGCCAGACAGCCGTAGATCAGCCCGTACACGAAGCTAGCGTAGAAGGCCATCAGCGCGCAGATGGGCGTAGCCAACAGTTGGAAGGGCCGGACCAGGTACTTGTTAGCCAGCTCGCGGATTGACACATCCCATTCCTCGTGCTTCGCGTGCAGCGCCCAGTTGCCGGATTCGTGGCGCAGCCGGCGAGCTTTCGCCACTAACAGCGAACCCGGATAAGTCTCATCTAGAATGATGACGTCCAGCAGGAGGACAAACATCTGAAAGATGCCGGTGATGTATTGGGTCCAGCGCCACCCCAAGTACGATATGCAGATGGCACCTCCGACGATGGGGCCCAGCGTGGGACCACCCACGACCGCTATGGCGTAACCAACAATGGCGAGCGCTCGGTACTCTGGACTGAACATATCTCCGAGGACACCGCCTGGAAAGGTTGTCAGTAATGCAGCTTCCCTTGTTTTGCGACTTGTTCAAACGCACCTGTATTTGTTATAGGGGCGGATCCGAAGAAGCCAACGAAAAATCTACAGATCATGAGGGTCTGGACATCTTTGGCAGTAGCGCAGCCGAAGGAGAAACAGCCTGCTACGAAGACAGGCGAAAGAACCGCAATTTTCCTCCCATAGACCTCACTTAACGGGCCCCAGATAAGAGGGCCAAGACCGAAGCCGAAGATAAGGAGAGCAGTGGTCAGGTTGAAGACTTCGCCACCGATGTGGAATTCCTCCGTGACCTGTTTCAGACCTGGAGACAAAACGCTGCTGGCGAAGGTCGAGGTCATGGTGGTGATGCCATAGAGGACAGTGGTTATTATCTTCTTGTTGGTGGGCCAATTCATGGGTCTGTAAGGGTCGTCCGGGCCATCAAAGTCAACAATGACATCTGCGTTCGTCTTCTCGTTCGTGAGCGGATGGCTGAATGGCTGTCNAATCTGTCGCGACCTCAACCTTGCGATTGCGCTCTCGGCTGATGAGGTCACTCTGTCCAGATTCGAGGCCACCTGGGTCAGGGAGGTGTGGGTAGGGACGCCTCTCAGGCTGGCTGGACCCTCAGTGTGATGCATTGAGAATGCGCTGCTGGAGGATGATGAAACGCCTGCACCTTGGCGAGGTCCGTCTTCCTTCGGTTCGAAATCCAACGCAGAGTTGCTGGCCATGTTGGCCAATCTTTCCCGGGTGGAGTCGTGGAATTTCAAGTGGATACAATGCGGTTGGGCTTATGCTGGGTCTGTACGGTGGCCAGTAACGTAAACCTAATGATCCAAGGTCCCAGGATAAGAATGCGAGCTGCGTCTCCAAGTTGATATGCACAACACACAATGTTGAGCACAATGCGGAAACAGATGAGATCTTATAATAATTCTGCTGGGTATCTGACAACGGACATTAGCGCACATGGAGACAATAAAGCTAGGGGTCGATAATGATCCGAAATGGAAGGATCTCAAGTCCCTGCCGCTTGCCTCTACAACGATGTCATGGTTCTGTGTCCAGCAAATCCGCGTGCAAGTCTACGTCCCGATTTAGGCGTTGTCAAAGCAAGGGAAAGCTCGATTGAACTTAAATTCTACATGGACTACCCTTTACAATGCGGAGGGCATGTCGATATCGCACAGGTAGCTTGCCTTGGACAATGTCTCCAGATGCTTAGCTCCGAAGCCGATGACGGCCACCACACCTTAGGTATACTGTAGGTATCTCTGTCGCTGGTTGCGTACACTGTATCTCTCGAGTAAGATGTCGAGTCAGAGTTCGGAAACTTCTTCATCAGCATCTTCACCTGGAGCGCTGGACGTAATGTCACCCAATAGCAGAACGAAGAGAAGAGCAGCCGATAATATTTCGCATTTAATTTCATCTCGTATGCATCAGGACGGAAAGCGGCACATCGAGGTGTGAGTAAGCGTCTCGGGTGTTGGTGCCGTCGGAAATCCCGTCAGCATACTGGCGACGTCGGCCGACAGCCTGTTACCGCCGAGGGTTTGCCGGACTTTACTCCGCACGGCCAGCAATACCTTTATGCTTCAAATGTGAGGATCTACTTGGTTGTCGATTTGAGTATAGTTGTCTCTGACGTTGCACAGCCAGTGACCGAAGGCGGCGAGAGGACGACTGAGTGCTGAGGGATATATTAGATCAGGTTCCATCTAACGGGCCTTGCTATTTACCTACCTAGGTAGAGCCACATTTTGCTCGAGTCCACGTAACTTGAGGGCTTGGGCCAACAAGCCGACATCGTCAAGACTGCACTGGAGGACTAGGATCTGAATTGCAATTCTGTTATTGGAACGAAGCGCTCTATATTTGCGACAGTAGATGGGACGGAAAGTGAGGATCGATAAATCCACCATTTCAGCACGAATGCCGTGCACATTGCTTTTCAACCCTGTTGTGCTAGTTGTCCGTCATGACATTACGAGCAGTGATGTGTCGCCATAAAGTAGCAAGCATTTCCTTCTTGTCTGCATCCAGCGACTGGTCAATGCCAACACGGGCATAGTGTAGTTCAAGCTGAAAGTTGAGTGGTTCCAAGACAGCATGGAAAACGTGACAATTGCAAGAGTAGGGTATCTCTGGTCATGAATTGTCGTCAATAGGGGGGTATTCGTAAATTCAGTCGTAATCTCTCTCCCTCCAATACGATCATGCCGCTTAACGGCTGTCGATACTGCTCACTCATCGCATCGGTTTATATTGAACGGCCATTGCACTATCCTCCATATGCTTGACCACTCTGATACGCCAGGTAGGGATGCCCACTTGGACAGAAAGCAATAAGATTCGATCACGATCTTGACTGCAGCCCATCAAGTGCACGTTGCCTCTGTGCCTCCACCTCGCCAATGGAAACATCCGATGATAAAGAAGAGCTGTCATTGCTATCGTTTCTCACAATGCCTGCTCGTCGTGGTGTTGAAAAGTCGGTAGACGTTGTGCGCACTGGCGAAGTTGCCTGACTGGAATTCGCCTGACTCACGGACGATGGGCGGTGCCATGTATCGTTGCCATGGCCGTTCCCACTCTGCTGTGACACATGCGGGGACCCGAGTTGGAACAACGCGTCAAGCGCGTCGCGCTCCGCTTGGGCGGTCTGCATTTCCGAACGGATAATTGTAGAGGTTTGTCGTCGATGATTGGAGGCATTACGTGCACCGTTGTGGCTTGGAGTTCTGGGGGGCGACATTGCGCCACTACCTCTACTGCTTGGATAACATCCGTAGGCGGCCTGACTTGAGCTTGAGTTTGAGAGTTGATGGTTGGGTGCTGCATTCCCATTTGAAGAGGGCCTGATGTCTGCTGCAGGCTGTAGGCGAGGTGTGCGTGAACCGCTGCCGCGATGGGTATTGGATTGCTGTGAAAAGGGCAGAGTCGAGTAATTGCCAGACTGCCTTTTTGAAGGGGGTGGAGAGAGCGTGGCACTCTCTTGAATGTACGACTCGTGTATCGTTCCTCTCCCAAGGGCCTGGCTGGGAAAGCCTGTGCTAATGGGTCGCTTGTTGTAATAGTCGGCTGCTGGCATACTGTGTCGCATCTTACTGCCAGTGGTATTTTGACTGGCGGCAACGATTCTCTCGACCTCGGCGATATTCCTATGTTCCCAACCATTCTGCACCTTAGCCATAGCGTATCCAAGACGAGTTCTTAGATTCGCGGCCAGCTCGCTCGCCCTACTACCATTCGATGATATCGATGCACGTCTTGAGCCATCTCCATTCACTGTTGATACCGAGGACATGCTCATTGTCTTGATATGGCCGCTGGATGTCCTTTTGGCGCCACTAATCGACATTGGCGACGTGACACTCATGGGACTAATGAGGGTCTCTTCAGGCAACTCAGATCGATCGATCCTCTCTGCGGTGTCTGGCGTTCTCACGCGTCTGGTGGGATCTGTGAGGTTCGCAGTACCCTGCAGCTCGCCCTTGAGCGGTTGCGACGAGGCAGGAGATGTCACATCGGTGAATTGGCTGAATTGTGACAGGTTGCTACTGCTTGGCTGAAGCCGCGAGCCGAGACTGCTACTGAGACTCTGTGAACTGATGACGCTTTCTTGTGACGCTGGTTCGGAGGCATTATGGGCGTAGAAACCATATTCGATGGGCTTTGGACGCGCGCCCTTCGAAGGGGAGGCGACCGTCGCTGAAGACGAGGTGGGCAAGTCCGGATTCGGACGCGACGACAAGTCGCGATACTGTGTTGAAGACCGCTGACGCGGTGTCGCCGGCATACTTGGCGCTGAGATCGTCTCCATAATGTGTACTTGAAGAGGGCAGCGCCAGGGCAGAGTTGCAGCCCTTGTGACTGCAATGGGGATTGATCAGATTCAAGGAGGCCGGCGAGTCTATGTCAACAGAACTCGGTGTAGGCGTGTAGACTGGTGTGTGCCCCAATCGTATACACTCAGGGTACGATGACGCTCGAGCGGGCGGCGGCTGAGCGCGTGCGGGACCGATGTCGCGTAGTTCTGCAGTGGTGGGCAAGTGAGCGTGTGGGAGGATCCAGAGTGGCGAATGGCGTGGTTCAAGGGTGCCAGTCTTTTGCTTTGTTGGTCACCTTGGCGACGGCGAGGACGTGGGACGGCGATATAAGCATGAGGTATCAAGAGCGGAAGGGCAATGTTGATGCTAACGACGGTTGAGCCATCGAACATGGTGGATGGCGGACTGGAGACACTGCACTGGACTGGACTGGACAGCCCCGCCGAGACGAGAGTAGCGCGCCCACTTTACCGTAGATATCGATGACTGGCGATTGCTCAGGAGATCACGCGATGCGTGTCGCAGATATGGATATGGATATGGATATGGATGCGGCCGAGACCATCAATTCCACAGTGTTTGGCGATGCCGTTGTCTGCTTTGACTTACTTTTGTCTTTGAGAACACGGTGTGTGCGCGCATTGCAGATGGATTGATAGGTATCATTTACAGCAATGTTCTTCCCGACGCGTGCTCGAGTCCCCATCTGGGCCGGTCGCGTAATCCTTCCTCGCGGCCCGAGCCTCCCACACCATCCACGCGTCATTTTCGCGCCGCCCCCATTACAGTATGGACCGCTTTGCACAGGGGTCTAGTATAGTAAGAAGAGACCTCGCCAACCCTGTCAGCCCCGGATGGCGATTGTGTCGATTAGTGCGTTGTGGATCTGGCTTTCTGTCTTGCCGATCCGAACGAGCCCTGGAGTCTTGCTCCGTTGATGTGCGGCTGAGGAGCCGAGGATGTGGGCTACAGGCTGGCTTCATGCTTCGATTCGTTCTCACGGCATCTGACCAACTCCTCGCAGCGACAGATAGACATCTGTCCCCCAGCCCCATAGGCTCTGCACCGCAATGCCTCCTCCAAAGTACTCTGCATATGCTCTCCCCAATGGAAGACCGTACCCCAGTCCTGCTAGGCTGCTGCCACCCCCTCCTCCACCGCTGATCATGTCCAGAGCGGTGACATTGTTTCCACTCGTCGTCTTGTCGTTGATCTCGTCCTCGTTGAATGTCGTAAACCCGTATTCCCACAGTTTGGCATGGTTTTCCGGGCTGATGCCTCCACCCCTGTCTCGGATGCGAATCGTCACACCAGGTGTGTGCTCGTCCAGTGGTCGGATGTTCGCGCTGACGCTTGCCGCTGGCCCGTTTGCACCAGACGCGCGGTCAACAGAGCCTTGGTCGTGATTGCTAGTTGACCCAGTATCGCCTGCAGGGCGAGCGTCAGAGCTTTGCTGGTTCGTCCTCAGGTCTTCCGTCTCGGATTTGGTCAATGGCGCAGGTGCGATTGTAATCTCGATGGGCTCCCTCTCCATGCCAGCCTCGATGGTTGCTCGAAAACTGTTTTTCAGCAGCTCCGTCATGATGTATTCTAGGTGCATTGGGATGTGCGCAATAGTTGCGTCCTGGGCTCCAATGATCTCTACTGTAGGCCGCACACCGTACTTTAGCTCGCAGATCTCGCCGACCATGTGCTCACATGACCGAATTATATCCGCAGGCCGAAGGGCAGTGTCAATGACCCCAATGTAGCTCGAACTCCTTTCATGCGCTGGGTCGCCTCCAAGCAGTTCGATGTGTGGTTGACTGCTGAAATGAAGAGCAATGTGCTGCTCAGCTATCAACCTTGTCCCTATCCTGGCCCTCAGATGTTCGTCCAGGAAGTTTGTCACTTCCTTCGCCGTGATATACTTCCTCGCCTCGAGGAATCCCCTCGCTAGTGTGGAGATGGTGTTGCCGTGTGTCTGGACCAGGTCGGCCATCACCTCTGTGAACTGGATCTCCTGCTCTAGCGTTTCGATTCGCTGTTCGGCATACGGTAGCAGGGTGCTGAGGCTGTGTATGTAGTTGTTGTGGATCTTGCTGACGTTCGGGTTTGCGACGACGATATACGGCAGCGCCCTCAGGCTCTGGATCCGGTGGGCCAGGCGAGAGGGCAGGATGGACAGGGTGAAGTTGGCACTGCTGAGCAGAGCTTTCGTCGACAATGGCGGCCGGCCATGCTTGCACAGGTCTGCAAGCGTCAATGGGTGAAGCGGCCTACTCGCCAGCCGCTGGATGTCACCATCGGTCACTTGCTTGGTCTGGAGAGATCGTGTCTGAGGTCGTGTGTTACGCAGAGAGGCCGAAGCCTTAGCTCCCGTTGCGGCTGCTGGAAGAGCATGGTACCGCAGGCCAGCCCTCGGCCAGAGCATAGCAGGCAGTTGAACCAGCGAGGTTCTCACATATATCCGACTGAGGGTGCATACGAGGATCGCCCGAATGAAAGAGTTTGGCTTTCATGTCGCGAGTTCCAGAGCTGGATGACGTAGAAAAGGATTGCGTATCTACCCCTACAGTACCTAGGTAGGTAGCTTAAGGTTGGGCCCTGCACTGAAGCGCGAAGGATGGGATACCAAGGCACTGAACTGTGAATCAAGTCGCACTATTTTCTTTCCAACCAGCCAACAACGTCCACAGTGCTATACCTAGGCATATACATTCATATTTCAAGCGTATACATCCTTGCTGATCGATATACAGTACACCAAGACTTGATCAAGGAGACGCCAGGGCATTGGCGCGCCAACACCTCGTCCATCCTCCATGCCGTGCGCTATTCCGTCTCGTTCTGGCTAACAACATCTTATCTTGTAGGTCCTCCAACTCCGTGTATTGCAGTGTTGGCGACTCCATGCTCAGCAGGCTGTGTTATAAATGCGAAACTTCACCTCTGAGCCAATCTTCCACCATCCCTCGGGAATGCTCCATCCTCCGTGGCTGTTTAGCAGAGCTTCCCTTGTGTGACGAGCTTTGTGAGAAAGTGCTGTAGCAATTGATGCTTTGGTTGGGAGGAGGTGTTGAGGCTGCGACTCAAAAGTCAGCGGTAGTGCATCTCTTGACCTTCTATTGCCCCAACTTACTGTGCTCTAGCACCGGCTTGTCCGTTTGCTCAACTTCCGAAGGGCACTGGTCTGCGTCTGTGAATTTCTCAGCGCTTCCGAGGCTCGACATTGTCACAGGTGAAAAGCTAGGACCGAGCACTACTCCCTTGATATCCTCCATACTGCCAAATTGTTTGGGCTGGTACAGAACTTGTTCTTTACTACGACCTACTAGACCTTCGCTAATGCAGAACTCCTTGACTTTCTCAAATGCCTCGATCGTCTGTTGAAGATCCTCATGACCTCTATCCAATTCCGACCGCCAGTAATCGTTGAATTCGCTTTCGGACAATTCTGGCCGCCTCTCTTGATCCTCGAAAAGGTTCCGCTGCACTAGGGCGTCTCGGTACTCTATGCTGAGCTCCATGATTCGCCTTCTCACGAGCTTGACGTCGCGTTTCTTATCCCAATATTCCACCAAAGCAGGCGCTGTTGGCACATCGGTGGAAGGATCTGTGTACATACTGGACCCGGAGGTCTCCGAGTCGACGTCGACGTCGTCCGTTGTTTCCGAAATGTAATTGTTGGAGATGATCTTCGAGAACTTTTCAACGATCCTGCGCAGCTTCGATTCTCGCTTGTCCAGAACACGCTCCAAACCACCCAGCCTGTCTTGCAAACCGTGAAGACTTTCTGACGACTGTTCCAAAACCTCTTGGTCGCGGTGCATGCCCTCACTCAATTCCTGGAGTTTGACTTTGACGGGATCCAGCTCTTGCTCGCTGGAAAGCTGATCGACAGCGTTCATGAATGCCAGCTGCGTCTCTCGCACGAATCGCTGGTGGTGGCGGAATCTAGCAAGAGTGTCAAGCTGCCTATCTCTCAGCTTTAAAACGCGACCACGGCTTCTGGAGACCTTTCCCTGTTGGCGGGTGAATTGCTCGGATAAGTCAACTAGTGCGGTGATCCGCTGATGTTCCATGCTGTTTATCTTGTTGTCATTGCTGTGTAGCTTGCAATGGACTTGAGCTCACTACTGACTTTCACTGAATCTCGCTTCAACTAACCGTGTGATGTATAACGAGGTCTTGTGGGGCAATCAGTTGACCATTCTCAGGAGCCTGTCGCGAGGTTAGGCGATTCGGCCCCTGTGTTGCGCACGTTCCTCCCTAATGCACCGTCGGTCTTTGCATCCCGAAAGGAGTGGTCGTTTACAGCTACGAATTCATGCGTTCCATTGTCGCAAGCATCTTGAAAGTAAAGTCCGGCATTGATACCATGTGAGATAGCTACAACGGGTATCAAAGGAAGGTATATGGTTTGCTTCTGTCAATCGACTTACCAAGCGGCAATGGTCATCACGCGATTTCACCTCCCGTCCGACTGTGTAACTGAACGGCTCTTCGAAGAGACTTGCCGAAGGGCGACCCATAGAGCGCTTTCATCTTGCGATGCGACGAATCAATCACATGAAACCGGAAGTTGCAAGGCTGAAGCCTCGTGGGCGGTTCCCCGCGTTGCCATAAGTACAATCTGGAGCGTTTCCAGAGCAGCCGAAATACCATGTTGCGACAGTATGAAACCGCGACATGCAGTGTTGCATCAAGCCCACGATGATGTATTGTAAAAACGTCTTGGCTCGTGTGCAAACGCAGCAAGTCTGCTGTCAGTTGATCCTAATGCGTTGGCGAAGAGCCCCACCCAGGCTCTGTTATTAAATCAATCGAATGTGGTGCTTTCGGCCTCCGCCTGGCAGCATAGACCACTACACCGCCCCATCATTTGACAGGACACGCAGTGGGCAAAAATGTCGAGCTCACAATCACTTGGTTGGCTTCATCACCCACTACTTGGGCACTACCGGTACGATGCGAGAACAGATCGAATCATGTTACAGAATGGCGAATGGCGTGCTCGTCCAGAGACATTATCTCGTGAAGAACTTCTTCGAGGTTATCAGCAGGCCCAAGGCATCAGCAATCCGGCCTTCAGAGCTCCTGTTGGTTCCACGGCGCGTGTTGTCTCACAGCCGATCGTTGGAAGTGGCATCGTCGGGCCACCCTCACTGCAGCATCAGCGACAGTCGAATGCTGGAGGCATTCTACACCATCCCGCCCAGACGAGCATACGTCCAGCCTCCAATGCATCACCCATGGTACGCCCGACAAATATATCAACCAGCGCGCATGCAGCGTCCTCTGGCGAAAGGGCTAGCACAAATCCTGGAGCCCGAATTCCGACCATGCCAAATGCCTTACACCTGGATAAAGTTCCAGCCAATCAGATACCTCAACCACAATCTTCGGCAGTATTCTGGAACAAGGATGAACAAATCATGAGAACTCGAGACCCCAACAATGATGTCCAAGTGTTTCGTCAAGTTGGACCCCCAGATCGCCTTCCAATGGATCCATTTCTTTCCACTTTCAATCGTCCGCCTCGTCAGATTCTGACTGGAACTGCGTCGCAGGAGGAAAGCAACTTCCCTCATTTTCGTAAACCGGACCGCCCAAATCAATTTTTCACTCTCGGTAAGGTTTTCTTGGTGCTATGGGTAGAGCCCAACGGTGAATCCGAGGTCACCTACATTCAGCCCGGTTATCGGCTTGAAGACCAGGTCTTTGCTAAGATGCGACGTTTTGTAGTAATCAGAGAAGGGTCTCAATGCTGCTCTGCAATACCGATCACCACATACAGAGGCCAAGGCGTCAGCAAACCAGGAGTGAACAAATCTGAGCATGCCATCATCTACACAGGTAAGAGGGAGCCGAAGTGTCTCCCCGAAGAATTGCCTCGAAGAGGTGAACGCCCGATGCTCTCTCGATCAATAAGGGTTGATCCAGACAGTCCTGAAGATCAGCTCGATATAATGTCACGAGTGGATTTTGGTAAAGTCTCGACAGTGAAGCACAATCTCAAAGTGAAAAGCTTCGGTAAGGTAA
Source organism: Leptoxyphium fumago (assembly GCA_001660795.1). Lineage (NCBI taxonomy): Eukaryota > Fungi > Ascomycota > Dothideomycetes > Capnodiales > Capnodiaceae > Leptoxyphium > Leptoxyphium fumago. The sequence goes on along the minus strand of LSHF01000046.1, from coordinate 127,320 downwards.
ACAGGGCATCGATGGATGCACTTTCCCAACAGGCTGATGCCGTATGGAAGAAAGAACAGGAGTACAATTTCCAAGCTCCTATTGCTGGTCCGTCTCGAGTTGCATCTGGCCCCTCAACCAGGTCTTCGACCCATGCCAATGTCACCGGGTCGACTATGGCTTCCGATACAGCAAGCTCACAACATAGACATCGCGACTCTGGTATTGGAATTCCAGGCATTCAAACGTACCAAAGAGGTCATTTTGCGGGACAGCCAACTTCTACGATGAGCCCCCAACACAATCAGGCCAACAACACGCGTCAGCTACAGGACATAAGACCTAGCACGACCAGAATCACAGGCACAGGTGCACAGAGCAGCAATACAGAACGCATTCTTCGAACCAATCAGTCCGACCAGACCCAGGACCCTCCTAGCCAGCAACCAAGGGCACGTTGATCCAAGACAAACGATGGAGATAATCAGTCCCTGACACTGACTCGAGACGTGCACACATTTGACTTTCCTCGTTATGACTTGTACTCCACAAGTGTTCTTTTTTTGCCATTTGTCAGAACATCAGCACTCGTCTAGTGTGCGGACGGCGAGATTTTCTTACAGGCGAGGCATGGAGTGCATCACAAAAACTGATTGAAGGAATGGCCAGCGGGAATGAATTGCGATGACTATTCCATCTACCCAAAATTGTCAAATTTTGCATTCGATCCGCAAGTTTACTTTCCTCTTTCATGGAGATTGAAGGGACATACTCAGGGATGAGCTAAGCTTGACCTATGAAACGGTTAACAAGTTTCAAATGCGCGAATCGGACCCTGACTAAGAACAACATGTGTGTCTCGAAAATGTTTGCACGACCCTTATTTGATTCATAATCCACAAGCCTACAGTGATTCGAGTGGAAGGCTTGATGTCGTCGCCTTGCAATCTTTAATTGAACATCACTTGTATTTTGAGATCTCCAAACACAAGCTCATCTCAAATGCGACAAAGAGATGCAAACCCAAGGTCGGCATAGTGCCATTTACGGCATTAACTACCCTTACCGATGGCCCACAGATGTCCATGTACTGTGTGGTGCCAACAACTCTTTGCATAAAAAAAGGCTGCCTGCTGACTCATGGACGATCAGAAGGTCGTGATCCCGCTCCGGCAGTACCGATTTTCGGCCCGTATCTGCAAAGCGCCCGGCATGAGCGTCGAGTCGGAGATGCACGAGTATGCTAAGCGCGTCCGCTGTAACCGGTTCACTTTAAGCGACCGAATCTTGGGCAGAAGAAAACGACCATGGGCATCATACACTGCAGCTGTCACAACAGCAAGCTCTTCACCGCTATGTGTGAGAGTCTAACATATTATTGGATCTCAATGACCTCCGACCGCTTAATGTCGGCTTTCCGCATCCTGGCGACGGTATCGGTTGCGGCGTATTGCAGCTCGGCTAGAGTGAACCAGTAACCTCCTTCTGAAAGAGAAACGGGATGATGTTTCGCCTTTCCACTGCTTACAAATAGGTAAAGCTGTAGCGAGCGAGACCGTGCTCTTGAAACTCTCCACAACCTTCAACGTCTTCTTTGAAGCGGTCAATTCGGTTGGCTACGTTTATTGCTGAGTGCTTGTTCAGCTCCATTGTTAGGACAGCGAAGTTATGCTAACGCAACTCTTAGTACGGCCATTGCGCGGCTTTGATTAGGTTTAATGCCGATCAGGTGAACAATGTCGCCTTCCACTCCCGCCCTTGATAGACCTGTAACCCGCCATGCGCCAGCTTCTGTCTGGGTTCACTGTCGATGGTGGGAGCAACTTCGAGCGACGAGTCATCAGCGTATCTTGTCGATAAGTACAATCGTCTGAACCACGTCACCACCTCGGTAAGCAACTTGGAAGATCAGTGGATCTAGTTACCCCCCTCACTGGACATGCTTGACGTCGTGAGATTGTCTCCAAGCACCTGTCATTGCTTTGGTGCCTATGTCGCAGCTGCCGATCACGAAGTGACAAGAGCTGCCGATATAGATCCAAACTTTATCCTGTATGTGGTCGGACAGGAGGTAGGAATTGGAAAAAGAAGACTTCAGACAGACGTCAATCATGATGGCCTGGTGGCTATGGTCTAACGGCTTTGCTTTGGATTCCTCACTCACACAGACGCAGGGAAGATGCTGATACAATACTTCGCCCATTGGCGTAGGCAAAGCTGTAGCTGAAATCAGGTCCCCTGGTTATTATAGTACTAAAAGCAGATCAAGAACACCGCCGTCTCGAACATGCGTCGCTGGATCTGAACGGTGTGCACAACCTACCCAAGCCATGATGAGGTGATTGCTCAGGCAGAGATATCCGTCAAGGTGAGTTCTTTCATCTCGGAGAGAATGGCGTCCGTAATTCTCCAAAGCATAGAAGTTTCGGTTTGGTGACGCTGTTGTGCAACATTGGTGACAACGTCTACTGGAGAGCTCTGCCCAATGTCTCGGCTAACGTCAGTTCGGAATGCGTTCGTGACTTTCGGTCATGCACTTTTTGTGACGCCGAACACCAACCAAATCGTTTTGAAGTGCTCGGGTTCATTTACAACACCCCCAATGGTTCGGCGAGAAATTCCCTTTTCGGACACAGTATAGCACCATTCCTATATTGATTTGGACACATAGGCCGATAACATTGCTCGTTCAATGGAAATCTGTGGGCAATTTTGCCGCAGCCAATAAATCAGTCTATGCTACCGTTATTTGATTCACCGTAGCCATTCAAGATAGCTGTTATACAGTGGTAAAATACCCAAACTGGCCTGTTCCAGCAGACTAGAAGAGGTAGCTTTATTCCTCATTCGTGAGCCGTTCGCTAACTATTCAGATATCAGTGCGAGAATGCATTGCTCCTTTAGGAAGTCTGGGTCTAGGAAGGTCACACAGCGGCTCTGAAGTACATCTGACTCAATTCTGAGACATGATATAACCATATGAACGTTAAGATGGTGGTAATGTTTCAATGTCTCGTTACAATCCTATCATGTGTAACACCAATGGGAACTCTCCGTCTGTGCCCTGGTTACTTTTGCCAGACGATCGAATCTTGACTTTATCAGCAGCTATGTTTTATATACTCATCGTGATCAGACTGTAGGAAAATCGGGCAGTAGACAGATGTCGACCCAGATTATAACCATAGAATCCTGCATTGTCAAAATCAGCACCAATGCGATGCCGGCTTGGTTTTCGATAACGAAGAGAGTCGGTAGATACTCAAGCCGAACCAGTATGGACGTATGTTCTACTCATTACCGACACGATCACACAGATGAGAGTATCATAGTATATAATGCGGTCGCTGGATATCGTGATATACCTATCTCGGTGACGAGCTCGGGGAGAAAGTTATCTAGCCTCTGTGCCTGGGGGCTGCATTCCGATTGGCTGCGCCAGACACGACGTCATGCAACCTTACATCTAGTTCTGGCTTTGCGATGGGCCACTGGATGACACCCATATTGCTTGGTCCTGCACGCTACAAAGGCACCCTGCACGATAGCAAAATGTACACCTGGACCACCTAAGCATTGGCCGAGTCTGGCCACTATTGGCCCTCTGGAAAACAAAACGATCCGATCCTGCAAGAGAATCTTCCCTGGTTAGAACTTCCCGCCCGCCCGCGCGACGATGCGTCTGTTCCTGCTTCCGATCTCGACGCGTAGGACGCTGATCTACTGCGAACGCGTGCCGGACCACCTGCAAGGCGCGAAGCCGCCCATAACCGACCGCATCACCAACAAGGCCAGCGAGACGTGGGCGCAATGGGAGAAGACAGAGCGGAGCTGGAAGAAGAAGGTGACGGACTACGGGAACCAGATCTTCAAGCGGATCCCGTACCAGGAGTGGGGCCTCAAGACCATACCTCCCTTGAACGCTCGCAGAATCCGTGACGTCGACGAGGGCAAGCTCAGATTCAACTGCCTCTTCCCTGGCTCGTTCCTGGATGCCAAGAAGGTGCCCGAGGTGCTCCAGCAACTGGCGACGGAACGCCAGGCGCTGCACAAGCGGCAGTTCATCAATTCTATGCTTTTGATGCCCGCGACGATACCGTTCGCGCTAGTTCCCATGTAAGATGCAGCCGTCCTTCGCAGAACGCCTCTAAAGGACGTGGACGCGTTTTGTTGTGGGGAGTGTTGATGAGAGCTGACACAGTGGGCCACAGAATACCCAACCTACCCTTCTTCTATCTCGTGTTCCGCGCATGGTCACACTACAGGGCATGGTATGGCGGGCGAATGCTGGAGTACATGTTGTCGAAGGATCTGGTGCAGGCTAAGGACTCGCCGGAGATGGACGTCATGTACACGGCGGGCCTCTTGCACCCAACCCGGCAGGAGTCCCGCGACGCTCAAAAGCCGACCTTAGCAGAGACGGAGAGGGTCGCTGAGCAGGTGAACCAGCAGATAAGCGGTGGCGCAGGGGACGCCATGGTTCTGAAGCGATGGAACGGCAAGCTGATCGCCGAGGCCTTCCACCTGCCGGCCATGGAGGTCGAGATCGAGCGGGCGGTCGAGCAGGTGGAGGATTCGATCAAGGCGCGAGAGAAGCTCGAACGTGAGAAAAAGGAACTCGAGGCGGCTAGACATTCCTCTTCAGACCCTGACGAGCGACAGAAGCGAGACTAGAGCAGCATCACTGACCCTTTAATGCATCGCAACGCACGGCATCGGACGGTCCCCTCACCCATTGGATAGAATTGTAAGATACCTGTGTACGAGTTATGGTCGAATACGATATCACACAGCGCCAACTTCCAAACTGCCATCGTATCTTTCTCACATGCAGGATAGGAATACAGAGCGCTCATTACGTAGAACATCCATTGCCGGGACCGCGCTGCTAAGACCAACGAATTTGCATTGCGGCGGCAGGATAGCGAAATTTAACAGTTGAAGCCTGATTTCATGCCCTAGATCTACCACAAATACTGCTTAGAAGACAACGCAAGACACACGATTGAGAAGGGCATGAGAATTGTAGTAGTGATAACAATTGAGAGTTGACCAAGCTAAGAGAGACAGGACAGAGGTAGAAACAACATAGAGTAAAAGTCGGCAAAAAAACAACTGCAGTGGTATCACAACATCCTCGTGGTGCTTCTTTGTTCCTCGGACCAGTCCGGCCGAAGGTCAAAATTGCCATCTGCTCCCTAGCAACAAAAGAGAAACACGCGCCGCGGCAACGAGACCATTTACACATGGAGTAGAGTCAGCTGACCAGCAGAGAGATAGGTAGATAGGAGGATGCCTGTGCACGCGAGAGAGAGACAGAGAGAGTATTTGCTGGCAGGTGGGCATTTGCAGGCAGCACGTGGAATTGCTGGCAATCGATTAGTAACATTAGGATAGTAGGGACCTCTCTTTTAAAACAAGTGCTGCCTGCAAAAGCCTGTTCGTGACCGCACTTTTCACCGTGCAGTGTGGTTTTGGTGGATCCCAGACTTGTCAGACACAAGACCAATGTAGTGGGTATCATAGCCTGATCCTGGGCCAATCAAATGGCCTGACGACCATGACATGCCGGTGTCATAACAGACGCCAACGTTTAACCTCTGAGCGAGAAGCCACCCTTCTTACGGCCTTTCTCCTCAACAGGTCTTCCAGTCTCGATTCTGCTCTTCTTCTCCTCGAGCTCCTGTTTTNGGCGGTCGAGCTGCTCCTTCATCTCTCTGTGACGAGCATAGAGTTCTTCTTCGCTCTGCTTGAGCTTGCTCTCCTTCTCTTGGACCTTCTGCTGGAAGACCATCTTCATCTCGGCCTCCATCTTCTGCAGCTTCTGTTCGTGTAGTGACCTCTCCTCCTCTTGCTTGACGGCTGGGTTGACCTCCTTGAACACGCTTGGGTCTTGGGCGACACCCATGACAATGAGTTTATCAGATCGGTAGTTCTCGTACAGGAAGTTGTTGGTGTGCTCCTTGAGTTCCTCCATGTGGGTTCGGATGAGCATTTGACGAAGCTTGACAAAATCGCAGTGTTCCTCGTTGTCGACCTCGATAACACCCCAAGGGTAACGTCTTCCACGAACCTTGCGGCCCTCTGGAGTCAAAACCTCAGAGTTGGCACCTACAATGGCGAAAGGAACCTTGGACATAATCTCGTTGTTCTCGGCAATAGTCTCCTCATCATCAAGTTCATATCGGGGACCCTCGAAGATGTGGATGTTGTGGTGGTGGATGTCAGCGAGAATCTGTCGTACGCGTTAGTTTAGCACCAGTGTCACAACAAGTAATGAGCAACATATTGAGACACGCACCCTTTGCTTGAAAGCAGAGATCTCTTCGTCAGTGAGGGTATCTGACTTTGCGATGACTGGAATGAGGTTGACCTTGGTGTGGAGGCGGCGCATAACCTCAACATCCAAAGGCTTGAGGGAGTGACCGGTGGGCTGGATGAAGTAGACACAGGCGTGGACACGGTTGTCGACGATGTTCATGCGGTTAACCTTGTTCTCAGCGTCGAGGTAGGCATCGAAGCGCTGCTCGATGTTCTCAATGATTGGTCGCCATGAGTCGTCGTTGTTCACAAAGTCACCAAAGCCAGGGGTGTCCACAACAGTCAACCGCAGACGGACGCCGTTCTCTTCGATATCAGCGCTGATGGATTGGATGCTGACGGTCTTTGGGGCGAAGTCGAGGGAGGGCTGCTTGCGCTCCTTTGGTGGGTAGAGGGAGGTGTTGAACAGAGTGTTGACGAGAGTGGATTTGCCGAGGCCCGATTCACCTGCCAGATGTCAGTCACGCCACGGATCAGAATTTCACGCTCTTGAAGATGTAGCTTACCAACAACCATGACATTGAAGTTGAAGCCCTTGCGCACACTCTTGCGGTGCCATTGGTTTGGCAAGTTGGCGAAACCAACGTATCCTGTCAACTTGCGGCGAACAATGTTCTTCATGTCGCTGGCGGCCTGGGCTGCAGCTTTTGGGTCTTTGCTTGCGACGGTTTGTGGCACTGAGGAGTCTCCATTAGGCATTGCATTGCTTGTCGAGACGACAGGCGTGATAGGCTTGCCGTTTGGCTGCGCTCCACTTGGGATTGGAGAGGCGCGGGTGGGCGGCGAGACGGTTCCGTTTGTGGCTGTTGAAGGAGGATTCGAGTTAGCAGGATGTCGTCTAGCTTTTGAGCGAGTTCTCTTGGATGGTGAAGAGTCGTTCAGAACAACATGATTGACGCCTGGGACAACGCGACCAGTGGCAGCCGTGCCAATGATGGGAGAGCTCGAATTAGGGACTGTTGTAGGTGACATTGTTCTTGTTTCTTGACGCATTCTCGAGTCTGTCGAAGGACTATCCGGCGGATCGAGTGGATGTATGCCCGTAGGCGCAAGTGGCAGGCGTGCAGTCCGACGGCACGATGGCGACATGGAAGAGAAGCTTACCCATTGTGAGAGCAGTTCAAGATGTGTCCTTGCTCGGTAGATCGGTTGTGCTCCTGCAGGTAGGGGACACGCGTTAGTGGGACTGAGGTCTGAAAGGGTTGCGGTGGTCGCGACGACAGGGCGAGCTCGAAGAGGAGGAGGAGAAATTGTTGCAGGCGGTCGGAAGAGGACTCACGCGAAGGAGGCGTAGCAGGCGAGGGAGAGGAAGTCAGGGCGCAAGAGCGAAGGGAGGCAAGAAGTGGGTAGGGTACAGTAGGTGGTGAAGGACTGTAGAGAAGCGAAGAGCAAGGGGGCAGCAGCGAGGAGAAATGAAGCTGCGTGGTTGGCGTGCGGTGGTGACGACGATGGGAAAGGTGATGGAGGTTAGATGGTGGTAGACCGAGAGGTGGTGAAGGCAAGGCAAGGCAAGTTAGGGGTTCCTGCCCATCTCCCCTGGAGTCGCAGAGCAAGCGCAGCTCCCACCTACCGTACACCACCTGCTCTACCCTATTACCGACGCCTGGCTTGCCTGTCTGGGCCTCCTCTGCCCTTGCGCCCGGCCGCGATCTGCCTCTTTACCCCTTGCGACCTAGCTGCTGTGGGGGATTTTGCCAGCATCATTTATTCTTATATTACTATTACTTTTATTGCCATCATCACAGTATCCATCGACTTCATCTACAGACAGACTCTTGCTGCTCTAAATCCAAATGCACACAGAGGTCCTGCTGGATACATGTCCTCGACGTTGCCCCCAGTCTTTCACGGTCTACACTTCGGTCGGTCTCCCAGGGCGCATTGGAAATTGCCTAACCTGGACCACCTTGTCACCATGCATTTGCAAGGTACTCACCTATTTCGAGAACCAGGCGCCCGAGTCCTCGATTCTCAACACACCCGTCTCACCCGTACCGGCCAATGCCAGACCGCCAATCAGTCCACCGTGCTGGGGCTTGGGTGGGACACATGTTTGGTTCGAAAGAATATTATTATCGTTATACCCAGGGTAGAGAGAGAGAAAGAGGACATTTATTACATGCTACGCAGTATGCAGGGCGCGGCCCAGGGAGGGAATCCTTCCCCTTGCAGCGCCCGCCAAGCCAGCTGTCGTCCCCTCGGCAACTCCCGATGCTCCAATGCTTAGCTGACGGGATTGCCTATGCTTCACGTCCAACCGCCAGCAGCATCCAGCTTCTACTTCTATCCTGCCACGCCCTTTCACCCGGACAGCGAGGTCAGGATGCCGTTCATCTGCGCCTTGTCGTACTTGACGTACTTGCCCTTGCCCTTGTCGATCTCATGGTACCTATCCCAGAACCGGGCGTACAGCGGATCGACGAACGCCTGCACATCCCTGCCAAGCTGCACCCGTACTTCCGCCTCCATCCTGAACGCTTTGTGCTTGGCCACCAGGTCGTCGAACGTCACGTTGAACTCTCGCCATTTCTCCTTGATGATGTCCTTCTCTTTGCTGTTCAGCGACTTGATCACTTGAGCGGAATCGATCCCCTGTCCCAACGACGGTGGCCGCTGTTGCCGTGACGTGTTCACCTGGTCTCGTAGATGCCCGGCCACGTCGATCCATCCGTTGGTGTACATCTTGGTTGCCTTCTTCCTCCATTCTATGAGCTTGGGCTGCAACGTATTGCCTACGAGCTGCTGCAGATCCGACTGCCGAACCATGCGTTCAACCACTGCAACGTTGTTCGCCATGAAGACGCCCTGTAGACTCTGGCCTTTCAAGCCCCCACGAGCTTTGCCTTCCAGTGTTTCCAGCAGGGTATTGACAGAGTCCAAGCAGTAGTTGCCGAAAAGTTGTCGTCCGTCGGCGCCAACATCGAAAGTCTTTAGCGGTGGCAGTGAGCCATTGGCGTTCCCAGCACTTGCACTCTTCCACCCACCGTCGCCCAAGCTTCGAAGCACACTGGAAATGGGCTTGAGAAACTCGGTCATAAGCTGTAGTAGCTGCATCGTGTCCGACACGGCGCTGATGGTGGCGCCATCATACGGCAGTTGTTGCACCTCCTGCACCCTTTTACGGGTCTCTTGCAGCAGGGTTTGCAGCGATGATTTCGCCGTCTGTCTGATCGGCCTGGTCGCATCCTCCAGCGTTTGCTTGAGTTCGCCGGTGCGTTGTTCAAGCTGAAAGCTAGTCTGCGAGACAACTTCGAGAACTTCGTAAGCAAGAAAGCAGTCGTAGACCAGGTTGTCTTTGACGATGGTATCGAGCTGCTGCATAGTCGACGCAAACACCTGCAGAGAGCCGGCGCATGTCGCATTGAGCACGAAACTCCACTCCCCTCGGCTGAAGATGTTGCATATGTTGTCATACTCGGCAAGGTACATCCCCTCCAGCGCGTTCATGTATGTTGCGATACTGTTGTTTCCTCTCCTGTAGACACCATTCGACTTGATCTTGCGGGCCGTGTTCAACGTCGCTGTCGCGAGGGTCTCTAGCGATGGTGTAATGTACTCGCCCCTCTCGTCAGCGTATGCCTTTGCCGTCGGCGACATCTCCCCCTGGGATATTTGTGTGACGGCATTTTGAACATGCGTATTGATAGTCCTCAATTGCTCGGAATTCTCCTGCGCTAGTCTGGGGAAGGGGCTGTTCTTGGTAATGTAGGCCAACGGCTGGATCGGCTGCGCCTCTTTTCTGACTATCTCTCTGAACATCTGCTCGAGGGTCCGCGTCCCTTCTTTGAGCAAGCCATTGAGTTCCGCAATCGCCTTCTGATTCGACCTGATGTTGGTCGACTTGAGTTCGCGCAGGGCCTGGTTGGTCCGATCGATGCTGCTGATGTACTCGTTCAGGCCGACTCTATCAGGCCGGCTGCGGAGGATGCGTTCCTCGCGGTTGCGCTTGTCGAGCGGTTCGCGGATGCGCCCGATGGCCTCGAGCACGCGCTCGACATTCGCGTTGGTGGCCTGAAGCAGCTGCGTGTTGTCGTAGATGGGGCCGATCGCTTCCTGCACCGTCCGCCCGCTGCTCTCCAGCCGGCCCATAGACCCCTGGATCTTTTTCGTCAGGCTCTTCATCTTGTCCAGGTTCGCGAACAGCACTTCCACCTCCGCCGACTCTTCCGCGAACGCGCCACGTCGAGCCACCACCATCGTTGTCCTTGCGCTTCCCTCGCTCGGGGTCCTTTTGGGAGAGAGGGCGTTGCGAAGGTACGCTACAGGGTGCGACTACATGTCAAACACCACAATAGGCAGCAATCGAAAATGCGACCGCAAGCAGGGGCGGTATGTAGGACGATCTACCAGTGGGGACGAGACGAGGTTCCATGCGCATGGAGCAGCCGCTCCCCGCGTTTCACCTCTCGGGGAGCTCGGCATGTTTGCTGTGGTGGGTCAAGCCCTCTTGTTACAGATTCTTGACCTCTTCTCTCCTTCAAACTCATTCCATCTTGTTTCAGTGCCAGACGTGAAACAAGTACCACATACTCAATACTTACATGATGCCGCTTCCATTGCTTGCAACCCGATCATTATGGATGAACAATTCCACTTTCGTTACGTCTCCCAGTAGCGTAATTTGCTGTTTACGGCGTATTTACTGCCACGAGACATCTTGTCCTTCCATAAGTAATGAAATGGTTGCAACAATGTTGCAGGAACTTGGAGCATACCCAAATTCTCAAAGAGCGAGCTCCAGAATTTCGCCGTCCCTCGCATACAATTCACTAACAATCCCTGCAATAACGTTCTATAGCTCCCACTCTAATTTCCACTGTTCAATGCACACTCATATCGACAAAGTGAGGGAAGCCTTTGGTCAGACTTGGTAGCTGTCCATTCCCAGTTGCATCCATACCACGTCGAGGATCTTGCCAAACTTCTCGCCCACGCCGGTCAGCCTTGCGACGACCTGGTACCCCAGTCGCGCATGCAGCCTGCAGCTGGGGACGTCCTCGGCTGCCTTTCCGACATCGACCGACATGCCAACAAGGGCCTGCCTGAACCCATTGGCCTTGACCTGCGCCAGCAGCTCCCGCATGAGGAGACTTCCCAGGCCCTGGCCCACGTGGTCCGGGTGCAGGTAGACCGATGAGGACACCGAATACCGGTACGCTGTGCGTTCATTGAACGGCGAGGCGTACGCATAGCCGACTATCTTCTCGGGTGATGATGGCCCGGCCGTCGAGCTGGCCGCTGTGGTCTCTGTCGCTACTATGTATGGATACTTGCCCGTCGACCTCATGGACTCGAACCGTTGGGCCATGGCTTGGGCCGACGGCGCCTCCTCCTCGAACGTGACGATTGATGTTTTGACATAGTGCCTGTATATTTCCGTGATTGCTTCAACGTCGTCAGACGTCGCCGAGCGAACAGAGATTGACGATTGCCCCGGCATTGCTGTGGGTATGAATGTTTTGACTTCCAGGTTCATTGATCGCCTTTTCAATAGTAGATTGCCATAATCGGGTTCTAGAATGACTCAGACACACTGGGCATGAGGATCGCTAAACTTTCGCCAATAACTTCACGCCCTAGATGAGATGACTCCATTATGGAGACTGAGAATGGTCCAGCAATACACCAATCAAGCAGGAGGTAAAATGTAGCTCTGAGTCTAGATAGCCATTCGTTATCAGCAAAGTCCGAATGAATCGGCTGACTCACCAATGCTGCTTGCTATAGCTGGCGAAGAGCTGATCCCTCTGGCGATCATCAACACCATGGTATTGCTGAAGAAATCCTGGATGTTTCGCAACCGAGCTATTCCATTGCATCGATCGCACATACAGCATGCTATGTGAGATCAGCATCTTGACTCTTTCTTCGGCAGATTTGTCTCATCTATACATTTGTCAAGTGTGAGAGGACAGTAAGTAGCACGCGCATGCCTAGTCACAATTCCCTGACAGTCGGCGACGTCGTAGCCCGCGACAGTGCATTCAGAATTGGGTCGTATTGAACAGGGTACTCGATCTTTGAGAGTTGATAGGCCAAATCGTCAAACCACTGTTGCTGGAACCCGGCACGTCAGGTGAGAGACTTTCCGTCTCAGCACTCTGGCCCGCTTTCTTGTCACAAACGATGCAAATCATTTGCCATTAATGGAAGTCGCAGTTCTTTGATGTCCATTAGGACTGTTTGCTTCTCTTACCGATGGTGGCATCGAATCCTGGTGTTTCACTTATCTTTGACACTGACCCGGATCGCTTACAGCTTCAATGCTGCGTCTGCCTTCAGTAGCACAAGCATAGAGATTCGCCGTAGTACTTTGTCACGAGCAAACGAGGAACTCAACCATAGCATGAACGGCAATGACAACGAACCCCGATCTAAGGGAAGAGATCAAGGCTCGTTGTTGCATTGGCAGGGAAGAAAAGCGTATACAAGGACTCAAGCTACACGGAATTGCACACCGCAACAGAGACCTCATCACGCAAGAGCTTCAGCGATGTTGTGCTAAGAGCACATGAAAGGCGGACAAATGCCGCAGCACAAATACATATACTTGTCGTACAGCTACCCCGCCCGCCCATCAGTCGTTCTCCCATAGCGTACGAGGAACGTTCGACAGATTAGAGTTGCTTCTCGTGCAGCAGTTGATGCTGTTGTTCTGTACCTGGATGCCGGACTGTCGGTTTCGGCTGGATTACACCTTGCGACCAATGCCGGGAATGCACGCCTCTCGATCGAAGAGCCCTGATTTGACAACGGAAGGAGATCTCTTGGATATGGCGATCGATATTCATAGTGTAGGGTTGACAGCCGACAAGCTGTTAAATGCCCACATCTCCGTGTTCGTCTCTTGCAGCTTTCAACCTGAACGACCTAGATCAGAGCTGCCATTGCCAGGACAAGAATTGAAGATCCAGCCATTACATCATGACAAAACAGACCTTGACCCAAGAGTTCCTTCTCGATCGGGCTCGGTCCAGTCTCAACAGCGACGAATGCATGTCCGTCTACGATATATGGGCATCCACGTACAACGATGATCTATCAGAGAATGCTCAAGACTACGTAGCTCCTGCTCTGGTCGCCCAGATTGCTCTGAAGTCGTCGGACGACCCGGCCGACAAGCTCATATTGGACGCTGGCTGTGGCACTGGCCTCGTCGGCCAAGCGCTTGCGCTCGGCGGAGTCAGGACAATTGATGGCCTCGACTTGTCTCCCGCGATGCTCAAAGTAGCAAAGCAAACTCGGGTGTACCAGCAACTGTTTGAGGCCGATTTGAACTGTCAAATCGCAGAGCCAGACCGCAAATACGATATCGTTACCTGCGTAGGCACCTTCACGCATGGCCATGTTGGCCCAGAGCCGGCTCTCAAAGAGTTTGTCAGGATCACCAAAAACGATGGTATCATCGTGGCAACCATCATCGAGACAATTTGGGGACCCGGCGGTTTCCAAGCCGAGGTTGAAAGATTGAAAGGCTGTGGACTTGTGAAAGTGGTCGTCATGGAGCTCATAGACTATGTGAAAGGACATGGTGATAAAGCCGTCTTGATCGTGCTAGAAAAGTCCACCCCTGCCTGAGTGACCATAAGTCGAGGGCCATTTTTTNGGTGTATTTGCAGGATTGCTGTCTAGTTAGCTTCCAAGATGGCACATCAACTGTGCTGGAGCGCCAGTGGATAATGGAGAGTGACTGGATGATACGGATGTACTGTCGGCTTGGGACTGCGCAATCTCCTTGTCACGGGCCTGTCGTTACATTGAATCCCGGTTTCACTACCGACTTGACAAAGATGAATCACCTTTCTCGAGCGCCTGCTTCAGCCAATGCAAAGAAGTCTATTGTTGTCCAGCAGCGAGGTTCTACTGTACCTTAGGGCAAGGCATTCTGGACCAGTGATAACCATGCGGGACGTGCCGTTGCGAAAAGTCCCAACAATGTAGAATGACTAATACGCTGTAGATCAATATTGTTTGGGGACAGGCGATAAACACCAGCATCAGGCAAGGAACCCTGGCCCATGTGCTGCAATGCTGGAGTATGGGATATTACATCATGATGGGGGTTCAGCTTTCTCCCCATGGGCTAGCCTGGCGTAAACTACCTCCTAATAAATGCATGTTGGGCTCAAGGGGAACTGAAGTGTTCATAGGGAAGTATTTCAGTACTTGGAGGAGGCCAATGCGCGGGTACCAAAACCTGGCTCGTCAAATCTGGGACGTCACCCCGGATCATCGTCGCCCAACCTCATATCCTCTTCTTTCCACTCTCCAAAAACCATGCTTCATCAATCGTTGAATTCTGTCTCTACCAATTTGTCTCGTTATTAACCCCCTCTTTTCCTTGCCAATCGCGTAAAGTCCTTCATTTGCCCCTAGTCCCATTTAGACGCCTAGGTATGCTGTTGTGACAGGACCCTGAGCTACATGATGCACCGCGCACCACGTTTTGTTCATCGCAACAANCGCGTGCTATGGGGTGGCTTGAGTCTTGCAACGGGTGCCGCTGTCCTGATAAGCGTAAACACCTTTGCAAAACCGCCCATTTATCATGCAGATAGTGCAGAGGGTGGCTCCCACTGGTTTTCTAGGAAGACTGTCGTTTCCACCCATCCGCATAAAGAACAGGAATACAGTTCCGCACGAGAGGTCCAGCCAAAGATTTCTGAGAAGCGTCCTCAAGACCATGGTTTGGATGCTGCCAAGAGAGAGAGTGGCCGTCATGATGGCAACTCTGCGCCGTGGCAGCAAGTCACCGAAGTCATAGCCGATGTTGACAAAGAACCATCCTCGTTCGATCTTGCCGTACTGAAAGCCAAGGTGACGGACATGATCGTCCCCTCCTGGGTCAAAGGCCTTCCTGGACTTGTGACCAAACTCCAGAGCGAGCTTTCCATGGCTCCATGGTCGCTCGGTTGGGAGATTTGGGAGGATGCCCACGATCCTGAGATTAACCCAGAAATCCTTTGGGATGCCGATGTTCGTATTTCGAGTGAGCTTTGCAAGGAAGAGACCGCATTCCTGCACAAGCGGAAGCTTCGTACAGCGAAGGCTCTTGCCAGGTATCTCGACATTCCTGAAGATCAGGTGCATCCCGCCGATGTACCCGTCATTGCGATGTGCGGCTCAGGTGGAGGCCTGAGGGCTTTGGTAGCTGGCACTTCGTCCTATTATTCCGCTCACAGGGCTGGTCTTTTTGATTGTGTCACATACACGGCCGGTGTTAGCGGTAGTTGCTGGCTCCAGACCATCTACAACTCCACCATCGGACAACAAAATCATGCCCACATACTTAAGCATCTCAAGCAGAGGCTCGACGTTCACATTGCTTTCCCACCGGCAGCGCTCTCATTGCTCAGTCAAGCACCGACAAACAAGTTTCTGCTCAGCGGTCTCGTAGAGAAACTGAGAGGCGTTCCGGATGCAGATTTCGGCATCGTTGACTTGTACGGCCTTTTGCTTGGTGCTCGTCTCTTGGTACCCAGAGGTGAACTCAGAGTGAGTGACTACGACCTGAAAATATCCAATCAGAGACGCTATACAGACGATGGACAACACCCACTACCAATTTACACTGCCGTACGACACGAAATCCCAGAGACCGACGGAGTTCTTGCAAAAGGCTCTGAAAAGGCCAAGAAAGACGCCCTCTCAGAAGCCTGGTTTCAATGGTTTGAATGGACTCCATATGAGTTCTTCTGCGAAGAGTTCCAAACAGGTATCCCCACGTGGGCGGTTGGGCGTCACTTTGATAAAGGGCACAGCCTGCGCCGAGAGAATGGCTTGTTCTTGCCTGAGCTAAGAGTTCCTCTGATGATGGGTATCTGGGGGAGCGCTTTCTGCGCCACACTCTCTCATTATTACAAGGAAATTCGTCCAATTGTGAAATCCGCTGGGCTAGGCAGCCTGGATGGTCTCATGTCTGAGAAGGACGATGATCTTGTAAAAGTCCACCCCATAGATCCAGCTTCGATACCAAACTTTGCTCTCGGACTGCGAGGTCTGCTGCCGTCGACCTGTCCTGAAACTCTACATACTGCTTCGCATCTCCGCCTTATGGATGCAGGGATGTCAAACAACCTACCGATTTACCCGCTTCTTCGCCCAGGCCGTGATGTCGATGTTATCATTGCGTTTGATGCTTCTGCCGATGTAAGAACGGACAACTGGATCAAAGTCGTTGATGGGTATGCACGCCAGCGTGGCATCCAAGGATGGCCTGTAGGAGCTGGCTGGCCATCGGAGGACACCACTGAAAAGACGACACTGAAGGAGTTGAAGGAGGCTGAAGCTTCTAGTGTGGCGGAAGCTTCCCAAAAAATCAAGGAAGCACAGCAGAAGCAGGATCATGATAACACCGAGCTGGGGTTCTGTACCGTCTGGGTCGGTTCCATCGAAGAGCGAGAAACTTCTTCCGAGCCACCACCTTCGAAGCGACTTGCATATGAGGGAGATGACTGGCGGCTCACTTCCCCACATGCTGGCCTTACTCTGATCTACTTTCCACTATTGCCAAATCCCAAAGTTCCGGGTGTTGACCCTGCAACTTCAGACTTCATGTCCACTTGGAACTTCGTGTATCAACCAGATGATATTGAAAAAGTTGTTGCGTTAGCGAAAGCCAATTTTGAAGAAGGAGAAGCGCAGACGAAACGGACTATTAAAGCGGTTTGGGAGCGCAAGAGGCAGAAGCGACTCAATCTCGAGAAGGACGAGAAAGAATTACGACGAAGNCTGAGGATGCGCCGAGGTGAGGCGATTGGGAAGAAAGGTAGCGGTGACCATGGGGACCAATTCAGCTAAACGCTCAGTGACGGAAAATGCTTTCGACCCGACCAGCAATGAGTACGCTCGCTACTGGAATTCGTGCTTGGTTATCACGAATCCACTAAGCTACATGCAAAGCTCTCGAAGGCGAATACCTCATCTGGACTGTGCAAATCGCAATCATTCCCTTCATCGTGGTTATTATTGGTCACCTCGCGATCCATGGCTGCTGGCGCATTGATTTGTCCATTTTTGGATGTACTTTGAGAACAACTTGGGCCATGTCATTGTTTTCAGACAATGACTCAAAGATTGTTCATAGGTTGCGGTTTACTGATTGCACTTGATCTTCACCGCGATTATTCGCTTGGCGATACTATACAAGCTCACAGACTAATAATGAAGCCATCACCTCTTTGGTGCAGAAGAACACAGGACACACACAGGCGTCCTACCTCGGCATTGACCAGTGAATGAGAATGCTGAATACCATACTGATATTGAAGGTCTACGCGCGTATGTATGATGAGCGGGTGGAGGAGTGAATTTTCTTTTTCCTTACCTATACCCAGACTCGGTTTCCATTGTACCACTAAGGTGGAGGAAGACACCAGAGTACCGCTATATGCATAATTGTATTATATGTTTTAGACACTGAATATACAGAAAAGTTCGAAGAGAAGCTAATAGGTTCAATGTCGTGTGATTATGGTCGAAGCAACAGCGCAGTGTAGGTGTTTTCTATTACAAGTTCAAGTATTAATACGGTCATCATGTTAACGCTTATGGGGGAGTTTTGAAAGGTAGACACCAGAGTCTTGCTTTTGGCGGTCTTCGATATAGAATTGGTCATATCTAGTGTGAGAACTGCTTGCCTAGACCTCTGAATCTGTGAGTTGAGCAAACATTGCCTCCGAATACTACCAAAAGTACTTCTCAGATTGGATGACTTGCTGCGACCGGGTTGAAAGACTAACGAGCGATGCATTCGGTCTCGTACGGCTTTGGTAGATATGGCAGTGCGCGGAATATACAATGGGTATCGATTCGGCAGGTCAAGTCATTCGAGTCTAATCTGTACGTACGCAATCAAATGTCACCAAAATCAAGCCATTTATCGCCCTCCCATTCTACATCTCCAAGCCACTGTAGGAAGTCTGCATCAGTATGGGTCGCGAAATCGGGCGGAAAGCTATTGAAGAGAGCCCGTTCGCCTGGCTTCTTTTCCTCGACCTTGGGGGATCTTGGAGTAAGGATCTTGTCAAGGATACGCCTCAGAGCGACAAGACCATGTTGACATGTAGAGTAATTACCACCTTCTTCCGGCCCTATCGTCTCAAGCGCTGATATAAGCACCGATAGTGACCTGATTATCTCTGAACGTGGGATCTCAAGAGATGGCCGGCTTGCCGGGCATTGTTGTTGCTTCAAGGTTGCTATCGCTAAGACACCAGCACACGGGATACCATGGAAGATAAGCTGCTAAGAGTCAGTACAGGCTGATTTACCACCAATCCAAAGGTAGAAAACCTACCCAGGCATTGACATCAGACACAAACTCTTGCATGTACTCCCTCAATCCATAGACCCTAAGTATAGCACAAAGGAGAAGTCGAGCTGCGTTGAGCATGGCGGTGGGATCAGTCCTGCGACGGTTGTAAACCGCACGCTCGTACAGGAAATCGGTGTGACAGATCGTAGTCTGAATACTGAAGTAAAGATATGTGTCGAGCGGCTTCCACTCGTCACCTCCAACGCCGAGCGTCCATGGTACCAAACCTCGTATTTGTTGCTCAACAGCAGCTGGATCTTCTGGATACCATTTAGGTAGGAAATCGTGGGCTTCTTGGATTTTGGCGCGCACGACAGGTATCATACTCTCAAGGTGGAATCTGCAGCTTTGTGTTGCGAGCTCCAAAATGTCTTCCCTAGCGCAGCTCAACGGGTGCAAGCATCGTGTCCAAGAAATACGGTATCGTTTGCCGGTGGTGGTCCAACCTTTGTCGCCTAGTTGTGACTGGGCTTTTTCGAGTTGTTCACGAGGACCACAAATATCATCGTCACTGAGGTCTAATGGAGTCTGCAGGGAGCTATGGCGATAGGTCAACCGAGGTGGTCGGCCTAGATGGGTGCTCTGAAACTTATCAGCAGAGAAGATATCCGAGAACAATCGCTTTCGCAGCTCACACAAGAAGAATGGTGTTTTTGAGTCCGCCTTTTGCTCCTTATGCAATCCAAGGGCGATTACATAGTCGCAGCATTCACTCATTGAACGCCAAGTTTCGAAGGACATATCACCATGAAGTTTCCGTGAAGAATAGAATCGCTCGTAAATCAGGCAGAGCAATAGCTCGTTCGGCTGCCCGCAGTCTTTGGCAAATTGAAGGCACGCATCAACTACACAGTTTGCAGCCTTTATAAACTCCATACGATCTTTTCCTGCAAACAACGGATCCCAAGGCTTGATCAGACGCGCCATGATACCAGCAGAGGAATATATGAGGCCAAGTGTTTCCCATCGTATGTTGTCACCTGTCGCCTCGAGAGCCCACTCACGAGCTGTAGTATTCCCATCATACTTGAGCGGCTTGACTGTGTTTTTCCACACAATCTTGGCAAAGTCGACGACATCTTCGTCTAGCGTCATATCGTACCCAGCCACACCCAAGAAGAAGTTCAGGCCATCGAGCCAAGTCTTGTAGATGGGGCTGAATACAATGAATCCTTGTATGAGGTTTATTAGACGTTCAACGAGCTGAAAGGCCAGCTTGGCGTCGATGAGAGCTCGGATTGCCCCTTTACTTTGAGCTATCTTCTCGTCAGGAATAGGGCCAAGCTGAAGCACCTGTCCGTCTTCTTGGGATGAATCTCCAAGGTGAGCACGTATCTCTGCCACGACCGCAGAATAGCTAGAGTCGCCAAGAAATTCATTCTGCTCCGTACTTTGAGGTGATTCTTGTGAAGTACTGCTTAAAGATGTAGCGGCATTCAGAGCGACTGACGAAGCGGCTTCTACGGGAGTCCGAGCAAGCTGAATGGAAGGCGCTGTGGCCGACTGCCCACTTCCTTCGGCAGACACAGGGGGTGTGACAATGTGATGATCTGGCGGGGTGCGAGTCTTCTGGCCGGGCTTTTCCGTGAGTTTGGGCTTCTTGGTGAGCGGCGCTGGATGATAGATGCAGCTATCAATCTGCTTGCGCTTGATGCACCGCCCACATACGGGATACCCATGGTCACATCGTAGCTTGCGTTTTCTTTCGGTTCATCGATAGTCAGAACCCACAAAATATCCAAGAACCGACCATGGTAAGGTATCTATCTTACTTTCATAAGTTAGAGGTCGTTTACTTACCTACACGGCTCGCAGGCCTGAAGCTCGCCGTTTCGACGCCTCACCGGCGTCTGGGCACTGGGTGCCGCCGGTTGTGCTGTGGACATAATTGTGTCCGAACAAATGTTACAGCATGAACCAGGCTTCTCGCATCTGTAGGGGTAGTTTTCTTTGTATGTGGATAGGTATCTCTCAACATCTCAGGCGTGAGATACGGCACCCTCACCCCTTCCGTTGTCGTACCCGCATCACTTCCAAAGAATCTCGGCGCTCGGCTCTCGGCGCTCGGGGCTTTACTTTGTCAAGTACCTTATCTTGACGACATTCAGTATGAACACATCTTTATGGGCAATCTTCTCGAGCTTGGCGAGGTAATCTCTACTTCAAAGTTTTCAAGAGGCCTCGTTCTCGTCCTACAGTCGTATTCCTTCTAATGTCCCATTGAAGACTTTCGGCAGGTCCGCGATAGATGGCCGTGCTGATGTCAAATATAAGTAGGTAGTTTACACATTCGACAGGAGGGTACAATAAGTACCACTCAACGAGACCACAAGAAGGTGAGGTGGCAGTAGTCTGGCTATACACCTGGAGCACCAATACCTAAACCAGAGACTTGATTTTCTAATTAGTATCTACTACACCAGCGTTGGTAAACTTCCGCCTCATGGAACCTCAAACATAAAACGTCACTCTGTAGATATCTGGCAAAACGAAAACTACACACCCCTGAGCAACACACGAGTGAGTCCAAGAAGTTGTGGGTCACCGTCTTCAACAGAGGCTGTAGGCGCAAGCCAGACCACCTCTGCTCGCAGTAATGTAAGATAGTATGAGCTATAGTATAGGCAACTCGAATCAAAACGGAAAAAAAAAGCATGCAACAAAAACCCTGATAGGTAATACCAAGCCCATATTTTACGCATGTGGTGTATGCGACCGCATTTCACTTTGGCTGCTGCCGTGAGAAAGTGCTCCTTGTACTCTCATTCAGCAATAGACGCAAGCCCAATGACAGACCACCATGGATTGATCATGAATAGAAAGTGGATGGGAACAAAGAAGCTTTTCAGGTTGGCCTCCTTTTACGTGCTGAGTTGTCTACGCAAGCACCAAGATTCGGATGAGTTGAATTCTATGATACAATGGGTCTGTAGTTGACAGGCCTGAAGATATTGGTTTTTGGCACGTCTGCCGCTGATTTCCAAGTCCCTTTCAATTCATCAAAGCCTGTGAACTTCAACTTTTGGAAGAATAGGGTCATTTTGGCGTGTCTTGCCTAAGTCGAGATCGGCTAATAAAAACAATTGGGGATCTTATTGGGTAAGAGCATCTTTCAGTCAGGATAGATGGAGTAGTGTATAACATTTAGAGAATGGCTTAGAGAGGCAACACGGATCTTTCCAAACATCATAACAAGGGTCATATCCTTCGAGGTTTTCGAACGAATTGGCAAAATCTAATTTCGTAAATCATTCATTGTTGCTCTCGATGGCCCGTGCAACCGTGCAACTGTGCAAGTTTCAATGTTTAGCTGATCATTGAGGAAAATCAAGTATTATCCCCATTTGCCCCACGACTGAGCAAAATGTCTATAATATCTTGATGACCTCTAAACGATGCAGCATGAAGTGCATTGCCGTAGTTGCCTCCCGGGGCATTGACTTCTGCTCCTTTATCAAGTAGTAGCTCCACAACGTCTTGATGACCTCTAAGTGATGCAGCTTGGAGAGCAGTACCATACACGCTCGTATATGCATGAATGTCTGCGCCTCTGTCAAGTAGAACTTTCACGATGTCTTGATACCCCTCGAGTGATGCAGCATGGAGTGCATTACCGTGCTCGCTTCCTTGCACACTAATGTCCGCGCCTCTGTCAAGCAGTATCTCCACAATAGCTCGATGACCTCTGAGCGATGCAGCTTGGAGCGCATTGCCGCAGTTGCCGCCCTGCGCATTGACATCTGCGCCCTTTCCAAGAAGTACCTCTACAACGTCTTGATGGCCCTCGAGTGATGCAGCTTGGAGTGCGTTGCCATACTCGCCCCCTTGATCGTTTGGATCAAGACCATTGGCCAACAAGCTGCAACACGTAGATCTCAATCCGAGAAACGCAGCGTAGTGCAACGGTGAGCCAATTTCTTCCAAACAAACCCTAAAATAAGTGTCCAGTGGTTTGTCCCAAGGCCTCTCAACGTTATGAACAAGTAGCCAGTGGAACCTTGAATTTTCAGACAGCAACAACTGCATTTCATGGTTCAGGCCACCTCCGTCTCCAGCTCTTAAAAGCTTGAACCAAGACATGGCAGCATATTCTAGCAGCGGGAAATTGTATAGGTCGTTTTCGGTCAATGTCTTCGCCTCGCTTTTACCAAAGTGGAGGAGATATGCGAGACAACACTGAGCCAGAATTTGACAGTCGCGATATTCCTCCAGAGCAAAATCTGCGGCCATGCCCTTAATTCGATGGGAAAGGAGGAACTCCTTCACCGAGAAATGTGCAAGTCGTACTCTCGCCGATGCACTTATTGTAGGCGACGTATTTTCGTCTTGCGGGGATTCCAAAGCACTTTCGCTGTCGTTCAATAGGGATTGCCATCCTGCGGGGTCATTCTCTGTGGGTGATATCTCATGATCAGTTTCATCATCGACGGTGACAAGTCCCTCCAAAATATTAAGAACCTCTTCTGGAGCTGTCCGATCAGTAGGATCGATCGAATCTTCTCCCTTGGTGTAGTCGATCAGGCATGCTTCTGAAAGTTCACCTAGGGTTAAAGGGCGAGTTTCGAAAGCCAGCCAACGCAAAGCTCTCAACGCTTCTTCACGGTAATCGTCATCAATACTTAGAAGCATGCGTTCGTATGTGACATCCAGGCTGCTTGGAAGCGAGTTGAGGGCTTTAAGAACATAGCTCGGTCGGGTTGATTTCAACTTCTTAAGCACCTGCAGCTGGCAGTATGCCCAACGAAACCTAGTACTCGGTAAGTGTCAATGCTTTTTACATGTGCAAACAGAGTTCACATCTTACATGCCATCAGCTTTCTCCTCGAAGACTCTCTCAACTTCTTCCTTCGTCTTTGCATCTAGGGCACGGAGCTTTGGGTCTTTCTCTAGCTGGGTGGTGATCCATCGCAGAATGTCAGGACTCACAACATCAGGATGTATGGTTATAGAGCTTCCACACTTTCCTATCATCGAATTTTTGATGTTGATTAATGGCCGGCTCGTTGCAAAAATCCTTACTGGCTGCCCATTCTGTGACAGGTTTCCGAGCCAATCAAGTACGAATTGCCGCTCGCTGTCATCATTCTCAGGCACCTCATCCAAAGCGTCTATTACTAATGCAGTCTGATGGGAATCCTGTAAGCACGTCAAGACGAGACTTTCCAGTACCTCGATTGGTGGTGTGCTATTTCTATGCTTCTCATACGCCCGACATAGGCTGTCCAAGGCGGGCTGCTTGCGAGCAAGCTGGACAACAAGTGATGACAAGAATGCGTTATAGCTTTTCTTCTTCTCGTCCGAGTCTGGAAAATAGAAGAACGCGAGGTCGATATTGGATTCGATTTGGCACTGCGTGCGGATGTCTTCGATGACACCGTAGCACAGATATGTCTTGCCGCAGCCTGCTTTGCCATTGAGCCAGAGGACGCCTTTGTTCGATGTTCTCCATTCCACATATTTGTCACCTTCAAGTAACCACCTACCAGTATCGGCTTGTCGCCTTCTCCTCACACTGTTGTGATTGTAGTACTGGTCTGGCGCCGAAAGCCAAGCAATAGCGTCTCTATATCTATGGCTAGCTAACAGGTCCGAAACTGCTTTGTGGACGGACAGTGAGGCGCTAAGATTTTTGTTCGAGGTATGCTGTTGCAGAATCTGGAGGGCCACGGAAAGGTTTTGTCGAAGTTCACCCATGTCCTTCTTGACTTTGGCAAGAGTGTTGGCACGAAAGGGATAGCAAGCTTGTTGCAGCTCTGTCCATGCCTTTTGTTTCCAGCCGGCCGGTACGCTGTGCTTTCGCACCTTGGCTTTCCTGTTATTCAATTTCTGGAGAGCCCCTGTACAAGACTTCACGGATTCGACGACAGTGACCTTGCTCTGCTGATCGGCGGAAGGATCTTGTACAATAGCATCAAGGTCGAAGAAACATTTTGAGAGATTATCAGCGAATTGAAGAGCACTGTCGATATCATCATGGTAGCCACGATATGTATCATAGTAGCCAATTACCCCTTGGCATACTTGGATACCCAGGGAGGCAAACCCGACAATGGTTCCTGCTGCATCCATTGTTTGGGGAGATGCTGTGTTAATGGCAAAATACCTAGGTAGTCAAGCAGTATCGCAGATGTTCAGTGGTGTTAGTGCTTGAGCGCTTCGTCAGTTGAATGACAGCCCGGTCACCTCTTGATTGACAGGTACTGACGCAAATCACCAGGGCGTAGCTTTGCTGATATGCCTGGATGCGCCATGCATGTGCAAAGTGGGGCTTGCCGTCATGTGCGAACGTGGCGAACCCGCCCTCTAGACAAACACCATGCCACTGCAATGCTGTTCACAAGCAGTAAGTGTTCATTGATGAATTCCCAGACAGTCATTGAAAAAGCAACGTTCAACATTGATTTATGTTAAACATATAACTGAGCACTCCCCAAGCCTGGTCGCGATCCACAGCTGGCCACCGACACAATGGGTGCTGATCTGTTCCTACGCATAAAACTATGTAGATAAAAGGTAATAGCTACCGAAGCGCAGAGCAACAGCCAATGCAGTATCACTGTGCCTGGAAACGATGCTCAAGACTTAGGTTGGTTGCTCGGACCGAACTATTGAGACAAAGGCATTGTATCGGTTTTGTAATACCATAGATCTCACTTGAAGAGCTGTGGGCCTACCCAACGGAACAGTCAGAGAGCATGGGGTTGAAGAGTAACATCGAAAATCATGGTATATATATGTGTGTGTGTGCACACTCCCAGATCCAACACCTGGATGGTGTGGGACCACAGGGAGGAAGATTCATCACCGCCAATGCTGCCGCCTAATGCGAGCAGATGCTACGCTAAACAAATATCGATCGCTTGCGATTTTGACTATCTAAATAAAAAGAAGAAAATCAAAGAGTGCATGGGCTGTGATTGGCGCTTCTTTGCACATCAAGCCTCTTTGCCTCTGCGCCTCTCGAAACTGTGAAGGTCTGGCTTGGAAAAACGCCGCTGTAAAAAATTCGCACTGAAGCAGTGAGAATCCACACTGTCATCACCAATGCAAGTTTCAAAGTCGGAATTCCACATCAGACCAACACTGTAAAGACCAGGGACTTTCTACCCTTGCGCTAACGAGCCTCCACAGTGTGCAGCAGAATCACATTATTCCCAACGTGCTAAGTGCAGTCACTAAAGCGATCCGCTGATACTCCATCGGCCTAGAAAGAGTACAATTGGCTCAGAGCCTGCCTCTTTGGCGGGCTGAGGTTGCCGAGGAAGTCGTCGAAGTTGCCCTCTCCAATCATACCTTTGTACACTTGTAGTGCCTTCTCGAAGCCGGGAAGAGGTCCTTCACCTTGCATCGAGGTCAGGAATACGCCTGGCGCCCCTGCCATCTCTGTGAAGAAATCCAACAGGGACTTTTCCATTGCTCCCGGGTTATCAAGAACAACGTTGATGAAACCTCTCAGAGCGTGGCCCTTTTCATCCGTCCATGCAACCTGGCGAATAGCCTTGAGAAAGGGTTCTGCAAAGTCCGCAAGGTGAGGAGCAAGCTGTTGGTGGCAACCTATGCCCAGTCGCCCAAGAGCCGTGGCCGCGTTTTCGACCAGAGATTCTGGTACATTTTCGCTGAACATAATGACTGCAAGCTTTTGCATGATTCTGTCCACATATGGTGCCAGAGCTTCTGGTTGTTGCCGCATCGCGACTTCACCAAGCGACCAGCAGGCATTGTTGATGACTCTAAAAGCCGCATCTGCATCTTCTTCCTGGGCCAATCGTGACAGGTCAAGCTCTGCGATGACCATCTCCAGGATGGTTGGAAGGAACGGTTGAAGTTGACTGTTGATGTAGATAGCACAATCACCTAGCAGCGCATACCCTGACTGTCTCACATCGTTGCTCGCATCTTTCATGCAGTATGCCAGCATCTCAAACATGTTTGGTTGTGCAGAGGCAACGAGTTGGGCACTCTCTTGCTCGTCCAGTGCCTGAATGATCGAGCTGAGGAGGTCCAGACTAGTGACAAGGAAGTCCTTATCTGGAACTTCCCATTCCTGTGCAGTCATGCCGATTTCCAGATTGTTTCCAATCACTTTGATGCTCCGCATGAAGAAAGGCTTGGCAAAGGGTGTAAATGCAGGGCCAAGCGCAATTGCTACGAAAGCCAGACATTCGAAAAGAGGGAACATCTCACGCGAAGCATCCGACACCTTTTCCCAGCGTGTGATGAGTGCTGGCATAAGTGCATCTACCAGTTCAGGCTGGGCAAGGGTCGGACCAGCGTTCTCAGCCAGCGTCTGCACACAGTCATACAGGATATACATGTTCTTATCCTTGTATCTGCCAAAGCACCGAACAAATTGCTGGACAATGACGGCACAGTATGGAGCCAATTCTGAGCTTGCCGCCTCTTCAAGGGAGGCGAAGGCGGAAGCAGCAGCTTTCTGCACACCCTTGTTATTGTCGAGCATGCGTTTGAGTATGCCATCCATGATAGGCTCGAAGAACTGTTGTTTTCCTGCTTGGTCAAGCCGTGCCGCCCAGCTTGAATACCGGCCGAGTGCCCAACATGTGATTTCACGTACCACTGGCTGCTGATCATCTAGAAGAGTGATCATGTAGGGGACCAGCTTCGGTAGATGAGGCTTTATCACGTCCATGCACCCTGGACCNATAGCGCCTAGCGCGAGTACCGCTGCCTCTCGGTTTGGCCAATCCGCGTGCTGTAAGTTTTCCATCAGCCAATTTAACGCAACCTCGAACACAGGACCGTGGAAATGTGAGGCGAGGCTGTCCAGCGATGCTGCGGAACATTTCCTGAGATTCCACTCATCCTCTGGATCAATGTCATCGTCATCTTCTTCGATCTCTCCATCACTCAAGTCATCGTCCTCAAATGCGTAACCATTGCTTGCTGATTGTGCTTGGCCATTTTCCTTTGGTGTATCTGTGCCCTCGGTGGAAAATCCTTTGGAGGTCTTGGCGCTGGCAAACTGAGGCTTGATATCCTTCTCGTCGTCATCCACGTCAGCATCATCTGCGTCGCCCTCAAGTCGCAGTTGATCATCTTCGCTGTACACCATTGAATCTAAGAGCACAGGTACAATCTGGGCGAGGTATGGACCGAGAGCATCCCGCAATTGGGCTTGACAACTCGCTTCGAAAAAGAATTCCGCAGCATCCAGAGCCAATTCCTGGTTTTCACTGTTTCGCTGTTGAGACAAAGTGTAGCTCACAATGCCATCAATGTGAGGTAGCAAGACTTCTGGCATTGCATCTGCGAGCAAGGCAAATGCTCTGCACACATGTCTTCTGACCTCATCGTTTGTGCTTTGTGATGATTGGACAAGATGTGTCAGGATCTGGTGAAGGTTTTCTTTGGCAGTGTCTGAGAATGGATCATTCAAGAAGACATTGATGGCAGCTAGGGCTGTTGCCTGTATCTTGGGATTTGGTACAGCGGTAAATTCCAGCAGCTTGGGTAGGAGGACATCGAGAGGCCGTTGTGACTGGTACTGTATATCAAGGGCCTTCTTATTGTCCTCGCATATCTTGAATAAGGCGCCAATGGCGCCATCCTGTGTGTCTGGACTAGAGCCGTTCTCTACCAAACTTATGAGATTGGGCAATACTTGTGGCCATCCAAGTAGGCCGCCCCTTCGTACAACCTCGGTGATGACATTTCCCACATAGCTCCTTATCTTGGAATCTTTGTCCTGCAAGCCCTGGAATATGTTTGAATGTAGATATGCCTGGGTTGGTTCTGACCACGAGGTATACGACATTCTGACATTGTTCTTGAGCATGATGGCGGCCGCAGTCCGCGCTGAAAGGCCGGAACCGACTTGTGGGTTCACACAGAGAAATACGAGGTAGTTGTTGATGTCAGGAGATTGTTTGGCTTGCTTGAGCATCTAGATGGCGTGTCAGCATCAGGAAAGTCTAGATGTCATTTCTTTCACACGTCCGAGCTGGGATCCCACTAACCTGTTCAGCGCTCTTCTGCACACCTGGATTTCCACTGATGGAATCGCCTAGACATTGTGCCAGCTGGCTGAGCGGTTGCTCTTCTGGTTGCCAGGACATGATGGCTGTATTATAGGCGCTTGATAGGGTCGGAGGATTGGGTGGTAGCTCGGCTGGCGAGATGATTGGGAAGAGGGTATCGCTTCAAAGAGGGAATTTCTACGACAGTACTCGAATTGGAAAGTCTATAGAGTAATGGTCAGCGTTATGACCATATAGCTAACGAGGCGACACCCATATCAGGTGATTGCTGGGGCAGAGAAGACCAACCAACAGAAGGGGTATGAGACGCTCTTCAACAGACACCGAAATACCAGACCAGCTGCAACTCTCAGTTCCACAGTTCGCGATCAGCAATGGGAAGAGCAGCGATCATCTTGTGGTGGTCATGTTCAGTGGTGGTATGCGCGGAGGTGGGATGGCAGTGCAGCGCAGGCGACAGATAATACTGTAGCTGGGTGGGTGGGTGATTGCGGCGGGTGTAGCTATCAGACCGGTGACGTAGGAGCCAGCGGGTTGGGAGCCACAGGTGTTTGGCACGATTGGAAGGGCAACGGCACGGTCAGAACAGCGTCTGTAGTGGTAGCTTGCGGATAGGATAGCAATTACGTTCAAATTGCTGAATAGGTAGGCTGAGGTGCAGAGAAAAGTTGCAGGATGGAAATCCCACTTTCTGCCCTCGTCCATCTCCACACTTTCGACCGCGGGCCTGAACGGGCCGTAGCCGCCACACTCAATCAGTCACGTTGCAGCGTGGCGGCAGGCTGTTGCCCCGCCAAATGCGGTGTCATAGATGAGATGGCGACATCTCCCTGTCTCCAGCATTCAAGATGCAAAACTTACATTCGATGGTTGTTGAGAACCGCCCCCTGAATGCTCAGATCTTTCTGTCCGTGATGTATCTAGTATCATTGTTCATCTAGCCAGTCCAACACTGCCTACTCCAGGGTTGCAGACTACCTTTCTGCCGGTGATCACTCCAAAGAAAGCCAACATGCACCATCGCGACATCGCGACCATGCTCTCATGCTCTCATGATCGACCAGTTGTCTGTTACAACGGACAAGCAGTGTGCAACTTCAAGACGCTATGCTCATGCCATGAGCCTTCCTACCACCATAGACTTCCCTTGTTCCACTGTGACAGTCAGTGCTACTTTCACATGCAGGAACCCATCGGCCCCCTCATTGTTTCCAGCCGTTTCAAGGCTAGATGCACGAAGACTGTCCTTCTCCAGCATGCAGGACATATGCTGTCCTTCACCGCCACTGTGTGCGCTGGTCGTAGAATCCAATGGATAACACGGCCTGGTAGCTCTTTGCCATGCTTGTACGGTATTCAGTGGACCGGCCACAACCAACACAGGTCCTAAGTAAAGGTCTCTTTGATTCGTGAGTGAGTCGTCATGGTTGGAAAGGGTCAGGCTTGTCTACTGCAGCCATGTCGAAGTCATCTTTACTCGGACCATTGAGCTGTCAGTCCATTGCGTGCTCTTTCGACAGTGAAGAGGATGGTCTTATCAGTAGTGACAACTACCTCGTCGTCTACAGCATGATTGCTCGTGCTCACTTGTTCACCAAGCGCGGTTGGCCAGTTTTCAACATCCCATTCACAGCCCTTCAGAGTTATGTTGGCCGGTCCAAAAAGAGGTAGAAATCCAATATTACGGGTAATCAGACCTCTTGAAAGTGGCGTTGAGATCCTCGTCGTACCGGCCATGAGTAAGACACTTACACTCGACTCTGTAAAAAGCCAGAACCGTAGTTCAGGGTGTCGAAAGCTTTGCTCTCTGTAAAACTCATGAAGCAGACCGATGCCCTGATCAATCCTTCCTCCTATACTACCCAACACGAGAATATCCCGCACACCGGGTAGTCGTCGCCGTATCGTGCTGACGCCCTTTCCAAAATCTGTGCTGTACTGATCAGGGTCCTCTGTGATTTCGACGCCTAGTTCGTCATAGCATCGCCTCACGTGGTGTTTGAGAGAATCCAAATCGCCATGGATAAGATTTGGCAGCGCCTTTGGTAACGCCTCAGTCCACTCGTATTCTGAGTGATGCTTGATCATCAGATCATAGAGCCTGTTGGCACCTCCATCGGCGCACAGCACAAACGAGGAATGTTCGTACAGCCTCTGAAAGTATTCAGCATCCTCGATTGGGCAGTTCAGAATGACCAAGGCTGTCGTGTCGCGGCTCCAAAAATCGTCTTCACTATCTTCAACTCTGGCCTCGAGATACCTGGTCGGTCTAAGATAAGACGTCGAGCCGTTCGTTTCCACATCCGACATGGTTGGCAGCACGACGGTCTCGAGAGCGCTGAGTCAGTGTGAGGGCCTACTCTCTTTGTTGCACGAGGAATAGTTCGTGGACAAGTAGTCCAGCACGCGTCGGATTCAAGTTCATGCTGATAGGCGGCTTAGGGTGTGTATCCACTGCAGGGCCGTTGGCCCAGCTTGACGCAATCTGCGTGTGTAGGTAATATCCGCAACAACATAAGGCTGCTTACCTCATAGATTCTTGCCACTATGCCCAGAATGCTGGGCACATCTGGTTTGGGAATCTGCTTTTTTGTGCTCACACACTTTGGCTTCTTTTCCCTAAGTTGTCTCATCTACCAGTAGACACAACATCTCGCTGTGTAAAGCGCATATCAATACGGACTAGACTGGATGTCGTGGCGTAGCACCTCAGTGCAATGTTGGACCATTACCCCAATAGCTGACGATAAGGCCATATTATGCAAGAACATTGTAGATATTACATGACCTCTTACTGTACAGATACAGCCTTGGATCCAATGAATACGGCCCTTCCGGTGTGATGTAAATTCCTCCACTAGCATAAGGCTTTCGGGTATTCTGAACTTCTCTCTTTGACCACCTACCTTAACATAGGCGTTGAGGGTATACGTACTTTAACTCATCAAGTCATAGCAGCACTGCTCCCGTTGAGGAGAAGTGTGAGAGAATCTCCGACTAAAGAAAGACACATACACTCGTGGCTCATTACAGACGCGAATCAAGACGTGAAGTTCGGCGCCAGCCTAGCAAGACATTTGCCTTTTGCCTAAAAGATGATGGTCAATAGTCACCATTTGAATATTCGTGAAAAACTCGTCGGTATCTGAAAGCCCCATATGGTGGTTTTTCTCTTGTCGACCAAGCGCCTGCTTCACAATTGCTAGTATGAACATCAATTCAAAGCTAAAAGATACCAAGACTTTTGTATACATTCAATTTCAAAGCATCTAGACATGCTTCAGGAACTGCACAATCGAATCTCTGGCAAAGCTAGAGGGCAGAGCTTCATTGGTGGGAGACCATCACAGGGGCAGGCATTGGCAGCCGAGCTGGCCTGTGAGCTCTCCTCGGGACTAGCCGGAGTAGCGAAGCGGTGCTCACATAATCTGCCAGATTTCCAGGCGATCGACTCCCGAGCCAATACTGTGCTGCAGCAATAAGACCAGCAGCGTGATCAGCTCCTGAGAGACCTCGATTTCATCGCACCACATCCGCCAGCATGTTCAGACCAGTGCTGCGATCAGCGGCGCCAGCCTCCAGAGCTGCCACATCCTCCCTCCGCCTGCAACCCGTCCGAAGATGCATCAGCACAGCACCGCCGCATAAAAAGTCTCGAAGCTGGAAGAGCTCCGCTGCGAGATGGGGCGCGGCGGCAGGCCTGGTCTACTGGTACAACACCGCGGCCGTATTCGCTGAAGAGCCAGCATGTAGGTGAATTCTATGGGGAGCGGTCGCATTGCAATGTGGTATTGATAAGAATCCTCAGATGCAACACACGCGTCACCTGAGACATCATACGCTTCCGAAACCTATCCCACCCTCGAGATCGCTGGGCAGGGGATACGAGCTAAAACACCCGTCCCTGAGAGTGCGGTCTCAGAACCAAAAGATTCCTCGGTTGCAGTAGCACCATCACCAGACTCGCCTGAAGCCCTCGAGCAGGAGGCCAGTCAGCAAGGAGCGTTCAACGAGGAGACGGGCGAGATCAACTGGGATTGTCCATGTCTGGGAGGTATGGCCTATGGGCCTTGTGGTGAGCAGTTCAGAGCGGCCTTCAGCTGTTTTGTCTTCTCCAAGGAAGATCCCAAGGGCGTGGACTGCATTGAACACTTCAAGTATGTTGCGTACAACTGGACTTATGTGTTGGGGCTGGTGCTAACTCATTGTGCAGGACTATGCAGAATTGCTTCAGAGACCACCCTGAGATTTATGGCGCAGAATTGGACGACGACGAGCTCCAGCAGGCAGAGGACAACGAGGCTGCTGCCGCTGCGGCGGTCGCCTCTGAGAAGAAGGGGGACGCCCCGTCAGCATAGGAAGAAGTTGCTTCCAAGCTCTGAAGCGATGCAACACAGGACAACAAACAACAACGAAAGCGATTTGTACCCATATATCAGCATTCACTTCGGAAACGCATATGTAAATTACATAGAGACGAGCGATTTGTACATTATCCGCTCTTCACGCCATAAAACAATCTCAATTCATTCACATACGAAGCGCAGAAATCAAACATCGAGCACGGGTCCATAGTCCCCATATACAGGGTCTCTCTGAAACCATGCCAATTGCTTGATACCTTGCACTTTGGCAGCCTCTTCCGCAAGCCCGTAGCACATGTCCCAATTGAAACCTTTAGGATAGCTGCCGACCATCTCGAACCTCCCCTCCCCACCGAGCTCCTCAAGTAGCCTGTGGCTTACCCCTGCCGGGACGACGATAACATCGCCCTTGTGCGCCACATACTCCACCCTCTCAGGATTGTCCTCGTGCCCAAAGCAGAGCCACGCCCGCCCACTGCTGATGGCCAACACCTCGTGGGTCGTACTGTGGAAGTGCGAAGTGCTATACATGGTATATCTCCACTGGGGTTGGACGACACCGACTGAGGAGAGATGAGACTCGATGCCGGAGGCTGTCAGGCTACTTGAGGGTGGAAACGCTGAATGGTAGATCAGGAGCGGTTTCTGCTGGAGGGAGGTGTTGGGGATGAACGCGCCATGGGCAGGAATCACGGCCTTGAGCGTGCTGAGGGATGCTAACGGGGTCAGTGGTACAGCCATGGTATGCTCCACGAGCGTGATGCGTCGCGTAAGGGGGTAGATATGGGCAGCTCGTGCTTGGTCGAAAAGGTTTGCAACACTGCAGAAACGCTGGGTCCAAACGCAAGGCGAGGGGGTACTGTAAACACGGGCCAGTCAAAAGTAGACGGGTTGGATGATTCCAGCAATGAGGTGGAATGATTACCTGGGCATGCTGTTCGAGCGTCGAAGGGCGGGAGTGGCCGAGGGCGGGAGCCGGCTGGAAGGCAGGACNNTGAGGCGTAGAAGTGGGAGACGGGGGCGACGGGATTGGCGGGATTGGCGGGACAAGCTTGGCTGCTTTCATCATCATCCATCCATCCATCGCCCAAGCAAGTGAAGTCGCTATCGCTATCCCCGGGAGTCCGTCTCCGCCTCCTCCAATTGCCTCACCTACCTAGCCTTGCCTGACTACACACAGTGCTGCATACACCTGCTCCTCTGGTCTTTGTCTTTTCCAACGTCTTCTCTATTTCGCCCTTCCGCCAGCGCTTTACCGACCCGTTATGGCACCGCTGCCTGCCTCATTGTGATACCACGAGCAAGGTTCTCCAGACTCGCACGCCTTGGCTTTTGTAATATCAAGATACCAACCTACTCTGACCCGGACAAGGCGGAGGGGCGCCTGCGCCGCACTGCGCTGCTTTGCACAGAGCACACGATCGTTCTGATTTCCTGATTTCCTGATTTCCCTTCTCTTCTCCGTGACAACAATTCCCTACCATTCTTCCCTTCCGACTATTCGCAGCATTGGTATTGGACTCGACCTCGCCGGGTCTGTGCCTCTGCTTGACAAGTGTTGCCGCAGGCTCGAAGCTCAGCTACCAACACTCGCTTTCGCGTTGTCCATCCACCCATCATGGCGCAACAAGCGCTCACGACCGAGTATGGCACCAGAATACCGACCCTGGCTACTTCATATATCGCACCCCAGCAGTCGGATCCAGTAGTGTCGCAAGACTTAGCGTGGGAGATTTCACACAGTCCAGCTTACCGACCCGACCAACCAATATGGAACGAGCCCAACCTCCTTACGATCGATCGTCTTGGTTCGACTGGCAAGGGCATATTGATTGGGATGCTGGCGGCTTTCGGGTCAGCAGCATTTGTGGCGCTGATAATCGCTGGGGTGTACTTCTTCAGATACACAAGTCGAGGGAGGATCTTGTTGGATCGGATTGGGCGGCCTGGAGAGTTTGACGATGAGCAACAGTTTCTAAGAGAAGAAGAAGAAGCTCTGGAGAACATGGATGACCTACAGCGTGCTGAATATCTAAGGGCCAAAGGTATGTTGCCATTGCCGCAGTCATACGTTGCTTTCTCTTCTTGTGCTAACCGGTGAACTAGCTTTCGTCCAAGCAAACCCACCTGATTCTGCCCAGACCGACATCTCGCTCTCACAGTTCCTTGCCATTCAGGAGAAAGGCGTTTCTGCTTGGGAATTCGAACCAGAACTCGAAATAGCCAATTGCTTTGTTGAGGCCAGGACAGAGATCGAATTCTTCGACTCGGAATGTAGCGTTCAGAGCAACTTACCAATACCCAAGCAGAACGAGGTCTACTACTGGGAAGCGAAACTCTACGACAAGCCGGAATCAACTACAATCAGCATTGGTTTAACCACAAAACCTTATCCACTCTTTCGTCTTCCCGGTCTACACAGGGTATCCCTCGCATACACCTCAAATGGCCAGCGGAGATACAACCAACCTTTCGCAGGAACAAATTACGGTCCACCTATGCAGCAAGGCGATGTAGTGGGAGTCGGCTACAGACCACGTACAGGCACCATCTTCTTCACTAGAAACGGCAAGAGGCTGGAAGATGTCGCGCATGGATGGAAGAGTCAAAACTTCTTCCCCACTGTCGGTGCCAATGGACCTTGTAATGTGCACGTCAACTTCGGTCAGATGGGGTTTGTCTTCATCGAAGCCAACGTGAAGAAGTGGGGTTTGGCTCCTCAAACTGGAAGCCTGGCGCCGCCGCCACCTTACGGAAGCGAGCAAGGAAGCATTCTTCTCGAAGGAGGTAGGGAAGGCGTACGAGAGGGTCAGGGGTACTTCCACGCCAGGACCAACAGTGCACAGGTGCGGTTAGGTCGCGGCCCTTCGGCAACATCGCCAGGGCCGCAAAGATCCCCAACAGACATATCGCTCTCGCATCTCAATTTGATGGATGAGAGAGATGTAGACGGCGACAGCGATGATGAAGAAACGGGCGAAGGCGCAGGCGAATCGACGAGAGCCTTATTACAGCGTCGTCGGTCACAGTCGCTGGACCTGCGCCAACACCGCCAGGACCAGCTACCGCAGAATCCCGAGGTCATCCACCCTGGCTTCCCATTAGAACACCATGACCAGCCCCCACCTGGATATGAGAGCCCTGGCGACAACGGGTCAGATGCCGACTCGACACCGCGCGCCAGCCAGAGCAATGACAGCACTGACCGGTTGATGGCCAATCGGCCACTCGACTCGCCACCCATACCGTCTTACGAGGCCGCCACGAACGGCGATGCTTCTTCGAGAGGAAGGAGTTCGACACGGTAGCGGATACCCGCTGACGAAACAATTCGCTCGTGCTCTTAGCCTTAGGGCACACACACACACACACACACACACACACACAAATGCCACAGTATATCTCATTTCGCCGGCGCGGCAATTGGAGGAGGGTGTTCACAGGACAAAATTCCGGGAATGGTGGGTTTATAAGCGGGTAGCTGGGGGGGGAGGCGTGTACAGAGATCTGCCTGCGTTCTTTTCCTGTTCCTTTCCTTCCGCTATCGTCACTACGGCGCGACAGACTGGGCAGCTTGGGGGAGGTGCTTCTTTGTCTTCTGCTCTTTCCTTTTCTTTTCTTTCCCTTCCCTTATTCTCCCTTTGGAGGAGAGGCAATGGCTTCTTACTCTTCCATGTGTCTTTAGCGGCATATCCTAGGCCCATGTTGCTGCTACTGCTGCTCGCCACAAACACGATCCTGCGCTACATAGTTGGACGTGTATTTATGACCTGTACGACTTCTACGCTCAACCTTACCTTTCTGTCTCTCACGTCTACATCGTATTTTGGAACTCAATAGCGCGGCTTGGCAGATCTTTCAAGGTAGAAAAGGTAGAAAACTGTTGGATAGGATCGCTAACTGATATGATTCCCAACGTCACGCCAAGCTGCACAGCCAGAAGACGGATAACATCATCCCAATACTCTGTGATGTGATCCGCATCAGATCAAGTTAGGTAGAAAAAAGTGCAATCCCCAATTCAACACCGTAACATATATTCATTCATATTCAAGTCAGATCCCACGTTCTCCGGCAATGGGGGGTATCATAATCGTGGTACGTGCGAAACGATGAACCGTTACCTCTCGGGGTGGGCAACGGTAGGACTTCAAAGCGCTTCAAAGCAAAGGCAGGAAGGGACCGCAATGTGATAGTGATGTGCGCGTATGCGGCTGCATTGTGGCGTGTCTAACGACAGGCGATGGAGGCGCAGTGTCGGGCGTAAGCTGCCCGTTCACCCAAATAGCCGAAGGGACGCCCTTCTCGATTTGCAGAGTCAAAGGTGGAAGGGGAGCTTGGGTGTGAGCGAGCTGGCGGTGACGACGCTTGTCAGCGATCATGACTGGTTCGTGGTGGTGAGCATCATTGGGGATGAAGACGGCAGGTGGCGCTTCCAAATCTTCACCATCCAGATCCGCATCGGCGACGACGTGCATGCCGCCAGCTGCCGTCCCATCCTCGACATCCTCCAGGCGTAGGTCGTTGCCCAGGTCTGGACGGATAAGGCCAGCCAAGATGCAGAGACCGTGTTGGACAGCTGTCGGGTCAGTGAGACGGTGAATGCGCCAGTCTAGGGCGGCAAGGATAGCCAGGATGGTAGAATCGATCTGAGAAGCAGACAGGGTACCGTCTGCAACCTCTCGGCTCCAAGAGTGCGAATGGGCTGGGTGGTCGTCGGTATAGATTTCGGCCAGGGCGAGAGAAGAGATGACTAAGAGATCTGGTGGCTGGGCGAACCGCTGTCGTCGCTTGTGGTGGCGATTGCCCAGCCTGGCTAGGATGTTGTAGGCTATGGCCAACACCTCGACCGGCAACTGGGATCGGATTATGATTGTGCGGATCGATGCTATATCGTTCAGAGACGGGAAAAGACAGGTTTGTTCGGCGAACAGCTCGGCGATAGATATGTCTGTAGGCTGGCATTAGCAAGGATGTGACAAAGTGGAACTGCGCAATATGTACCGTCGAAGTCGTCGATCTCGTCGTCGCCAAAGTATTCGTCTTCGCTGTCATCGAGAATGGCGCTCTCATCTGGGATGGAAGAAACTTCCAGCACCGAGACATTGAGCTGCTTCTTCAGTGGCGGTGTGGGGAAATGCGAAAGTTGGCCCTGGGCGTTGAGGAAAGCATCGAGATCGTCTATGCCATCCAGAGAATCACAAGCGCTCAGCGCGGGCGAAGGAGGGAATACGGAGACCATGGCGAGGAAGAGACGACTGTATGTTGGGATGAGGTCCGTTAACTCGCTGGCTCAGAGCGATCGAAGACGGGAACGAGAACGAGAGGAAGAATTGGCCCATCAAAAGGATATAACAAGGGCCAATGGCATGATTCGCATGAACGCAGAGCGGGAAGCGAGTGAATGCGCAGCACGACGCGGGAACGACAGAGGGTTGGTTCAGCGAGTGTGAGTGGTAAAAGTAGAAGAACAGAGCAGAGCAGATCAGATGGCACGATGAGCGGTGGGCAGGTGGTCAGGCGTCTAGTCTAGAGCATTGTCTGGCATGCCGACAATGTATGTACAGTAGCAGAAGCCAGCCAGCCGTGCGAGCGAGTTGGGCGAGGTGTTTGAGACAGGAGGCCGTTGTACCGTATTGTCACTTGTAGACAGCCCACGACCTGCAGGAGGCGGCATGCGAGGGTGGTGGAGCCTGTGCAGAAAGCCGCCGTGTAGAGCGTGTGGAAAAGGCTGGACTGGAGAGCAGAGAATCCAATGGACGGATGGACAAACGCAACTCGGACTCCCTTGCCAGCGAGTGGAGTGGAACTAGCAAGGAACAAATGTGAAGGCGAATGAAGCGCAGGTAAAAGATGGGTTTCCAGTTGCTCCCGTATTCAACTCACCGCTCCTTTCCACCTGCAAACCTCGAGTCGAGCTTACGCCGCCTAGGGCCGGTGGATAGATATACATACAGTACTGTGCTGTAAGTGCGTGCGTGCGTGCAGGCCATCGTCTGTGCATCTACTCGCACCACAGCAACGCAATCAGCCATAAGGGAGAATTGCGTTGAGCACGATGAAGCCGGAAGCATCTGTGAAGTGAGCCCGTCACGTGCTGCCTTACGCGGCTTCTCCTACTGTAGGTATTAATACAGTACAATAGCAAGAGTGCCCTGGTAATTTACAGTACGGTGTGGACCCCCTCTCGGTCCGGGCCGCATGCCCTCCCGGTCCAAGTCTGTTACGTGACTGATGCATTACCTACAGTAGGTACTATATCCATCTCAGATGGTGCACACCACCATCTTGCATACAGTACCGACCTACAGTACCTACCTAAGTACTGTAGGTGCAGTATACAGTAGCTGCAACGGCGTCGTCGACGCACGAGCAGTGGTAATCACCGCCTATCCTGCCTCGAAATCCTCAAACCTCTTCTTCATTGCCTTGGGGCTACATACACACGTATCATGTAGTCTGGCAAAGTTCATCGTCACGTCATACAGCTATACCACACCCTGTTCCCTGCCATCTGTTCTTGCCGTCGTCCTGAGCGAGTGAGCTTGCCGTGCCTCATGTAGAGCGGCAGTCCAGTGTGACAGTCTCTCTCTCTCTGACTCTCTCTCTCTGACTGCTCACGGCGGACGACGGCAGAGCACAGGGGGTGGCGGGTCCAGCCCTGTTCCTTGTGCTTGCGTACGGCAGTCCCATCCTGTTCGGCACAAAGCTGGGACGGCAGGCTCTTGAAATGTTGTTTGGCTGATGCCGCAAATATGCTTGCGCGTGACTGATCTGCTCGTGTTGGCCCTGGGGTCACCACATGCGTGTTTTCCAGTCTCCAGCATGGGTGTTGAGTCTCGCACAGCCAAAGCTGTGTCCTCATTTCCCGTTATGTCCTGTATCAGGGCACAGCCCCCCACCTGTAAGCACCTCTCCCAGCGGTTTGATACTGCAAGGCAAACAGCGGCACTTACCAGTCAATGTCTCCCAGTTGTAACTTCCTGGCACGCTGCCTGCTGCGGCTGTTGCCGCTCTTGTCTAGCCGTGGTTGGCCATGGACGTGTTCGAGAGCTACAGATGCCTGTCAGTGATTTGCTCCTCATGTACGCGCTCAATTCAGGGCTGTGACTAGCTCTGAAGAGGTAGAATCAGACCTAGCCGCATCGCCACTACATGGTATGCCGGTCGTGCGTTGAGGCCGACCGAGCCTGGGTTGTTTAAGACTTCCGTTAAGCAAGCCTTTCCCTACCAGGCGGATGCGCTTGCTTTTGGGGGAACGTATATAATGAAAGGCGGGTTCTTCACCATCGTTTTGGTTGCTGTCATCCGTCAAATCGTAATTGAGGACTAGATTCTTGATGCGCTGCTGCTCTGCTCGTTCGGCTTGTTGCTGCGTACGCATTGCGACTGCAAAGTGAGAGTCGGACGGAAGGTCGATGGAACGAGTCTGACATCACGTTCATAGTCAGCACCAGCACATCGATCTCTTCAGTGATGCACGCCAACATACCTGTTGTCGGTTTCCTTTGCGACTGAGAAGTGCAAACTTCATCATACCGCCTCTGGAATCGCCATTTGCCTGTACTGGAGTCATCTGCTCGTTGTCGCTACTGGGTTCCGGGGGAGTTGTTGTAGTCGCTTCCCGGACAGTACGACGCATTGGTAGGGGGACATCGAACATCGCTTTGCGCTCGAATTTGCGCGACTCGACGCTCTCTGCCATCATCTTCGCAAGTTCGCGGTCAAACTCTGCGTCTGCCTCAGGATCGCGCTGCTCCTCTGGTCGTGTCACGACAATCTGCTCTTCATCCTCGGACTCGCCCGCTGTCGGTTGCACGGGTTCATCGCCAGCAGCGTCCTCATCCCCAGACCTATCTTGGTGTCTATCGTCGTCGAGGCCGCCTTCATCGTCACCATCCAGATCACGTGCATCATCCGAGTCTGGGATTTGCTCGCCGTCCAGATCTTCCGGCTCATCCGCTTCGGTTTGGTTTCCATTGCTGCTGCTGGCATAGTTCTGCTTACAGGCTTCTCCAAAAACCCTCGCAGCTTCGCTAAGGTCGTTTAGCACCAGCTTCCACTGCGGTCTTAGCAGTGTGTAAGTGTCTTGTACGACGAATTCCATGTCCATAGGCAAAGGATCCTTCACATTAACATAGTATTGTAGATATGTCAGGAAGAAGTCCAGCTTTTTGCGGGCGGCGCCTTTGTCGAAGTAGACGCCACAAGTCTCCAGAAGCGTGCACGCGAGACGAATTCTGAAGAAGTCATCGGGCAAGTCCAGGTTGTTGACCTTGCCTTCGGGTTGCACATAGCCACCTTCGTGGCCGTAGTTGAGAAGCTTGAAGAGGGTGTCGAATATGAGCCCAGAGTCCACCATTCTATAGATGTACAGTTCGCCTAAGTACTTGACTTCGGCAATTCGGCGCTGGTTGTACTTGAATTCGTTCGTCTCAAGGCCCACGGTGATACACTCAAGTAGTTCGTCCAGAACAGAAATGGTGAAGTTCATATGGAATCGATGCAAGGCACCAAGCATGACGGCGAGAAGATAGATGTTCGAGAACTTGATCTTGCCAGGCTTGATGAAAATCTTTCGAAGTGAATCCACAACATCATCTTCTTCCCAGTGCAACTTGCGAATCTGCTTGATCACTTTCTCGAGCGACTTCTTGTTGAGGTCCAGATATACCAACTTTCTGATATAGAGCTCTAGAGGAGTCCTTTCCCTTTGCTGGATCGCAGAGCGCTCAGGCGGATTCACATAGTACATTGCATTCTCTACCAGCATACGCTCTTGCTGGCCAAGATGTTGAGCTGCTTTTTTGCGCTGTAGTGTCTCGAGGAAACTGTTCATCCGTGGCGAGGTCTCGGGATTACGGAACAGATATCGCCCACAGTTCTCTAGGAGATTTGCTATAATCTCAAGATTTGTGCGACCGAAATCGTCCAGGCTGACTTTCAAACAGTGGAAGATAACGTGTTCGGGAACTGCGCCAAATTTGGTCAGTTCGGCTAAGTAGCGAATGTTAACCAAGCGCACAGTCCCCAGAAAGTCTTTGGACTTGCGGCGCTGCAGGCTACGGAACTCGTCGTCCAAGTAGGTAATGATAGCCTGTCGAACATCAGGCAGATGGCGACCAAGAGTGGCTATCAGTCGCGAGTAGAGTGGTAACAAATCTGTCCTGCCCTTGGGAATCTCCTCAACCGCTTTAATGAGCCTGTTGCGCGACGCCTTGGAATTCAGAAAGCAGAAGTCGATGGCGAATTGGTCCACTTGGTCTTTACTCGTCATTTCAGGTAGCCTTGCCAGTAGTGAATCGACTTGGGCCCCAACCGTCTTATTAGCGATCGCTGTCGAGCTTTCGTCAGACTCCGCAGGTTTGATGACTGGCTTCGGATCGGAAGTTTCTTCCTGCTTTTTACCAACTTGCTCGTCTTCAGGTCGTTTCTTTTTTCCGTCTTCGAGTAGGATGCCAGGGACTCTGTCCTTTAGATCAATCAGGTTCTCGTAGAATCGCCGTTCCTCTTCGTCTTCCCATATACCTGCGCCGTCACCTTGACCTCGTAGATATTCACCAGTCTTGACCAAGCCAATGCCACCTTCCGAGCCACCGTTTGTGGACTCTTTCTCAACGAGGTCGGGCATTTCAATCCCAAGCACATCCGCAACCGTCTGGGCGCTTGATACAAGTCTTTCCTGAACTTTCAGAATCTTCTCAAAATTTGCCTGTCGATCTTCAAAGACCTCTCCGGATTTGACGTAGGCCTCTGCATTACGACGACTCTGTGCAGATATGTATTTCTGGTCCTTAAGAATATGAGCCTTGACGTCTTCGAGATAGCGCGAAAGGATATTCCTGAATCGCTGTTGCAACTCGACGGGGGTAAGCGGCAGATCTTTGTCGGAGTGCTCCTCATCCTCGGTGGATGACGCAGATTCGACATTGGGGTTAGAAGTAGCCGTAGCACCGTCTTCAGTTACGGTCTTCCTGCTTTCAGCTTTGGTGGAACTGGATCCCAAAATATCCCAAGCAAAAGACTTGACAAAAAGAACAACGAGAGGAAGATTCACATGTTCACGGTCATGGCCCAGCATATCTTTGAGAACCTCGAGTGGAAAGGGCTCGGCATCGCCGCCATAGGAGCCATTAGCCTTAGGCCGGGTGAGACCATCGTTCCCCTTTGCAACGCCTTTCCCAGCTTCTTCAGGTCGCGCAACGTCGTCTAAGCTGCGGAGGACACCAGCGAGCCACAGCTCCGTTGCCACTCGAAGTAAAACTCTTTGTCTGGCAATTCTGTCCTTCTCTTCCTTTTCGCGCACCTCAGGCGACAAGGCTTTCAGTTGAGCTTTGTCTGGTGTACTCAGCCCTCTTCCAATGAACCATGCTAGATAGCAAGTGAAATCTTCCGGCCCAAATCTTTGATGCAGTGCGCTTGCAACCTCCACGCCTGCGGCGATATCGCCAGCGATCTTGAGCTTGGATAGTCCCTCTGCACAGGCAGAAACGATCTCGGTCAAGTACTTCTGTAGCGATAAGGTGCGGACTTCTTGCAGGAAGGTGGCCAAACCGGCCTGGTTGAGTGAGGTGCGCAAGCGTCGGATGAAAGCCGTGTTCTTCTTGAGATTGCTTTCTAGGTTGCTTTGGATCGAAAATACATCTAGATCACTTTCTAAGTACATCAATTCTTTCCACGAGGTGAATCAATTCTAGGTATACCTCTATCTCCATTCCATGCTCTTGTGTTGAGCTCTTTCAGTTCGCCTGAAGGGCCAGGGTCAGCTCCAGTGCACCTCATGATTCTCCATGATCGCCAGAGACGTACGTTTCCGGTGCCGGTCCATCGCGCCCTGGAGGCCCTCGTCGTGAGGTTCGATACGAGGAGGGGTAGTGGAGGGGTTGATTCTAAGGATCCGGCATGAGGTGGATATGCGGTGACAAGCTCACGTTCCTGAGAGCTTGCATTGGCACAATATCCGTCGAAGTAGCAAAAAGCAGGTCGTCTCGTAGGAGACGCAGGCAAGGGTTCGCAAATACAATCACAGGCCTGGCAAGTTCGAATTCAAAGTTGCAGTATGCCATGCAAGGCACCTGCGGCGAATTGCTTCATGGAGACGCACTTGTGCTCCGTGCACTGTAACGGTCCGAACCGCTGTGACTGTTCGCAGCCGATTTCGGGTCACTACTGTTTATCTCTTGATAG
Organism: Leptoxyphium fumago; assembly: GCA_001660795.1. Taxonomy (NCBI): domain Eukaryota; kingdom Fungi; phylum Ascomycota; class Dothideomycetes; order Capnodiales; family Capnodiaceae; genus Leptoxyphium; species Leptoxyphium fumago. The sequence goes on along the minus strand of LSHF01000046.1, from coordinate 83,155 downwards.
TTGCTTCTTTACTCATAGAAACAACTGGTTACAAGAGTCAAGAAAAACAAAACCAAAAGGGGCGTCTTCTCATGCGACTGTCATGTTGAGGAAAGCAGACGTATTCTCTGCCAGGGAAAATGCCAGTAAGACGACGCCGAACAAGCATGATTCTACTGGCACACTATAGACATGAACTTATTGGCTACTGAACTAATAATACTACCACGACACGCTGCGCTTGAATTCAAAGATCGTCAGCAGTGATCTACTCCAGTTACAGTGACCAGTACTGTGTGCCTTTGCTCAAAGTCGATAAAGGATAGGAAAGCCTCGCACATTGCAGACGCTAAATGTGCGAGCGACAGTAAACGCATCAAGATCACCATAGGATGTGCCTTGCTTCCAGCATCAGCTTGTGGCTGAACAACCATATATGTGATGATCAGTATTTGGCACTGGCTTCATAGCTTTCTGATACCTCCAAGCAAGCTAAATATGTGGCAAGGCTACACGCAGCTACATAAAAAAGCCTTACTGCAGTTATCTGCTTCGCCTGGAATTCGCCTGAAGGATTCTCCACCCTGACCTGTAGTCATCATGTTGTGGTTATTATGCTCGAAGAAACCTTCGCTTATTGGCCAATAAAGAGGTGGTGTAGCATTAGACGGGTGTTGGGAAACCATCAGACCACTGAGGAAAGAAAGAAAGTAAAAGGTTGATGGCATGATGCTGGCTGATACCCAGGTAGACGTCTGTTGCCATGCACAGTGGACAGAAAGCCATTTGGTAATGGTTTACATAATACTCAGCTGCACCCGACCCAAAGAGAAACGGCAGCGCCTCGGCACCAGACGTGGCATGCGTGCGTTGTACTGAGGCGGCTACGACAACATCTCGCCTGCGTACTGCTATATTTGACGTAGAGAAAAGCATATGACGCCTACGTGTAACCAGCGCTTCGGCGGGGTGTTGTGCAGCTTCGTCATAGTATAGATTGTCTGCCGTATCTCAGCACCACAACGCCCTGATTTCCCTGAACTACTAATAAGTCCCTTCTCATTGCTAGCACCGCTTCCGGAACACTCGATAGCCGTGTAGCCTTTCGATCACCGACCATTTGGCAGCATTCGCACATCGAAGGTGCCTAATGCTGAGCTTTCAGCTGGACATGAGCTTGGGACCATGAGAGAGCGAAGCGAAAGTTGAAGCAGAGTCTCAACATGGCGGCATCATCCACGCCGTCCGCCTTTTCTCCGCTCGTCTGCGTTGTCGACTTCCACCATCAACGAGGCCCTGAGATCGAGCATTGGATTGGAGCGCCCAATGGCAGTGATCCCGCTGAGCAGAATGACTGGGGCCTCATCCCGTACATGGCGTTGCCGGACGGCGCACACACCTCCAAGGAGGAATTCAGCTACTTCACCCTAGTGCACAAGGCCGTCGAGGGCAGGGATGTCGAGCCGACGAGCGTCTTTGGCATGTCATGCTGCCACCAGATCCCTAGCAGCGAGCTGTTGTACCGGCCCGAGGACGTGACGCGGAGCGCAGTGCAGAAGTCGGTGGTGGTCATCACGGACAAGCCGCAGAGGTTCAGCGCCTTGAGGGAGAAGATGAGCGTGGTCACCCATGCGTGGTTTGCACAGAAAGATTTCAGAGACTTGGATATCTTGCAGGTGGGTCAGTGAAGCCTCTGGGAAAGGCGGTGGGTCATCGGCTGGATCGCTGACCTCTTGTCCCAGCGTTTCCATGAGAGTTTGTTGAAAAGGACCGGACATGAAGACGACCCGGATCAGTACTTTGGGCTGAGCTTGCGAGAGATCATACATGAATACAAATGGCAGTCCCTTGTTTTGTTCAAGGCTCTGTTGTTACAACCGAAGGTAAGTCGAGCAATATGGCAATGCGCAGATCATATCTAACGATTCCAGATTCTTATTTTTGGCTCCCATTGCGAGCGAATATGCCAGGTGCAATTCACGTTGATATCGTTGATCCCTGATCTCATAAGAGCCTTGCGAGACTGTGCAGATCCCCAGATGGACCGGTATGCCGAGACGCTGAAAAGGNCCGATGGGGTTCGTACAAGTGACCGTGCCTCTCTCCTTTCCTACATGGGACTTCCATTGCAGCTTTTCGGCAAAGGAAGCGTTTTTGGGCCTTATACACCTTTGCAACAATTGGATATGCTTGCAGACTATGGCACGAAGAGTTATGTCGTTGGAAGTACGAACAGTTTACTGCTCCAGCAGAGAGACAGATACGCCGACCTCATCGTACACCTGGACGACAATACCCTGACATTGACGTCTCCTTCACTCCGACAGGCGCTCGCACTTTCCACAGCGGACAGGCGATGGATAGACTTCATAACCCAGTCAGTTCATGATACTTGGGACGATGCGGATCCCAGCAGACCCAAGACACATGGTTACACTGGGAGTGAAGAATTCATTAGATTGCAATTCGAAGAGTACGTTCTTGCACTTCTGTCAGCTACGAAGTACCACAGCTTCCTTGCAGGTCAGAAACCTGGAGACGATCCAAGGGCGCTTCTTTCTGACGTGGAAGGAGATCCCTCTATTGATTTTTCCAATCCTTTCATTGAGTCATGGCAGAAGACCGAGAACTACAAGCTCTGGGATAGATCGACAGATAGCCACCTATTCGACATTGTAGAACCTCGACATCCATGTGCCGGCGGCCTTACTATCGAAGACATTCAACGAAGGCTTGCTGCCCAAGTGGCAGATCTGCACCTTGACGAACGGTTCGCTTCCACCAAAGAAGTGGTCAACAAACGTCTGGCCGATGGCCAAGTGAGGGTCACAGGAGCATTCAACAAAGTCTGGTCAGACCTTGAAGTCATGCGCGAAGCCCAGCGGAAAAGGGCCGAGGAAGCGAAGGTCGAGAAAGCCGCAGCAGCAGCAGCAGCCGCAGAACACCAACACACGGCAGATTCATCAGCACACGGTAAGGACGGGAAACAAGACGTTTCCCAGACGCAACCTGCTGCATCGACCGCAAGTTCGCGGGCTAGCGCATATCTCAGCTCGTGGGGGACATGGGCTGCAGAAAAGAGAAAAGCTGGCTTCAGGAAGAGCGTTGACGTATCCACGCTACAAGCGCAAAGTCAAAGCCACTCGCAGGAAAGCGAGCGAACAAGCGAGCGAGAAGTAGGTGAGGTGGACAGCAATGACCTTGACGGCACTGGCCCGGTCGAGCATGATGTGGCAAAGAAGGAACTAGAGTCATAAGCAGGCTACACAGTTTCCTCTTGTTGAAAGCCTCCAGCTTCTATCCTCTTGACGCGACATGAGCATAGTTGGAAGGCTTGCGTTGCAAATGCATGCATCATCAGCTCTATTTCGCAGAAGGAGGATATTACTTGTAACACGCACGAAGCTTTGAAACTGTAAATCGAAAGGTCCAGCGGAGTGTAGTTCACCTGGTGGGTTGGATTTGTTTCATTTTTCTGTTAAACAACGCTGGACAGTGCTAGTACAATAATCTATGATCAACCCCGCGTAAGCCGAACCAACCTATCATCCGTATCCGTGGTGCTTTATGCTTGTGTCGAATGGATCATGTATGAATAGCATGTATATCTTTCGCATGCTGGCTGACACTTCACCTTACATCATCCTTCTTCCTGACCGTGATGGCACTGTTCAGGCTTGTAGAACTGCTGCTCCCACTCATCCTTTTCTGTTCCCTATCATCGTAGTTGATCATGCTCACCTTGGACCCTCGGTCCCCGGCTGCGGTCAAAGCCGTCATGCTGCCTCGATACGGAGAGCTCATGTATCCCTCAGGGCTGGCTGTGCCACTGAGACTTCGTCTTTTCCCACTACCAGCCAGGGCTGAACCTTTAATCCCGACAGGTGTCCTCACCAGTTCAGGGCTCACGTGCCCACTCCCACTGGCGCTACTTCCGGTCAGAGAACGACGGTGATGTCTTGTCATCGGTGCAGCTGGCAGTTCTAGCCTCGAATTGATGCCCATCCATAAGGCTTCCTCGTCGTCATTCCCAGACACGCGCCAGCCTCCAACGCCTTCGAAATCACGGTTGCTGCCCGTGCCGATCAGGGTAGCGATGGATCCAGATTGGACAGGCGGGTTCAGCCGATTGGTCTTGTCTGAGCCTGTAGAACTGTTGGACGACACCTGGCGTCTGTGATGCTGATGGTGATAGCTGTGACGTGCTGGGCCGCTCCGGTCACTGGTGGGGCTCTTGGGTGGCGATGAGGCTGCTGAAGTCGCATTCGACGGTGGGTATGCAGGAAGCAGGTACGCCTGGACCAGTGCGATGATGAGATCGACGTAGACGATACTGACTCTAAAGATGAGGATCCAGAAAGTAAGGGTGGTCGTCAAGATGGCGAAGAGTGACAGCGGGAGACTGAAGATCAAGAGCGAGGTTGTCGCCGCTATGGAGGTGACGCCTGCCATGCTTCTGTCGTGGGCAGGTTTATCCCGATGCTCATCATGCTCCGCTTCTGAAGGAAAGGGATGGGGAGAAGGTGAGGTCGCAACGGGAGGAGGGAGTGATATGGCGCTGCTGTCCAGTTGGTACCAGTGAACACAGTTACTGTGCTGTCCACGTACTGCTACAATACCTCCTCCCACCCTGCCGCCATGGGCTGTGTTATTATGTATGGCAGACATGTGAATAGCGGGGCTGGACCGTTGCCGCTGCGTCTGCTTCGGGCAAGCGCTACAGGGATCGCCCGCCCCGCTGCAACTCTATTCGCGTGGCCCACGTTGATGTCACCACTAGCCGTGCGCCTGCATGAGGTGTTCATACGCAAAACGAAACCTGGGTGACTCCTGCGTAGGTAGCTGCGCCAACATCCCACCGAGCTGTCGTGTGCGTCGTGTAGCTCATGAGACGATAGGGGTCCGCTGCTATCCCAACCCACATGAGGACCATTGCCACGAAGTTCCGGCGATAGAGCTCTCAATATGGCGGAAGTGCAGCAGGTATTTCCGTGGCACTTGGGTGTCTTCGACGCCCACTGCCACCCCACAGATACCGTGGTGAACATGCAGTCAATACCAGGCATGCATGCCAGAGTGCTGACCATCATGGCGACCCGCGCAGAGGATCAGGAGCTGGTCGCGAAGGCTGCTGAGGACCTCGGTGTGACGAGAGCTGAGCTGGCAGATTCTGAAACGGGCTTAAGGTAGATAGGTGCTATTTTCCACAGGGATCACAATGGATGCTTGAGTTTTAGGCTGACAGGTTGCGCAGCCAAAGACAGAAGGTCGTGCCAGCCTTCGGTTGGCATCCCTGGTTCTCTCATCAGATGTTCGACGATGCTGAGTACGAGGGTGCCGCTCAACTGTCACCCGAACAAAAACGAGAACATTATAGACAGGTACTCACGCCAAGTTCGTCGGACCTTAAATTTCTTGACGCCTTGCCAGATCCTCGTCCGTTGACAGGCTACATCTCTACGACCCGTGCCCTTCTTCAGCGCTTTGACCTGGCTCTAGTGGGCGAGGTTGGCCTTGATAAAGCATTCGCAATTCCTGAAGCTTGGCTGCCAGGGAGCGAGCTGGATAGAGATGTCAGCCTTACTCCTGGAGGGCGGGAGAGGAGAAAGCTGAGCCCATATAGAGTCGACATGGATCATCAGCGCAAAGTCTTGTTGGCACAATTACGACTAGCTGGTGAGCTCAACAGAGCAGTCAGCCTTCATGGTGTCCAGGCGCACGGCATTGTGCATGATACCCTGGCCTCGACCTGGAAAGGTCATGAGCTTCCCATAGTGAGCAAGAAGGAGTTGAAACGTCGAGCTGCTGCAATCGAGAGAGGCGCTGAGCAATCAGTTGATGATTCGCCAGACGCCGGCTCACCAAAGCCATATCCTCCTAGGGTATGCCTGCATTCATACTCTGGGCCAGCAGAGACCGTCAAACGATACATTGCTCGAGAGGTACCGTGCAAAGTCTATTTCAGCTTCAGCACAACCATCAACTCTTGGGCTGAAGATGGCAACGGCAAGGTAGAGGCTGCAGTCAAGGCTGTGCCGGACGACAGACTGCTCATGGAGAGCGATCTACACACAGCGGGTACCAGGATGGACGGGTACCTCGAGGAGATAGCGCGGAAGCTCTGCGACGTGAAAGGCTGGCAGTTAGAGGAGGGCGTGACGCTACTTCGTGAGAACTGGCAGAGATTCATATTAGGATAAAATACGTGTGGTACCCTGAAGATACTGTACGTGGGTGTAGAATAACACGTGCTCTCGGTCTCGATACCATCCATGCTACCTTACGTAATCCGGGTTGCCTTGCACTGCGCACGGAGCCTCCATGCACGAGAGAGTGGATCATCGTTTGCCTGGCGCATTTCTCCACGCTCCTAGCACCCAAGCTCGCTTTTCGAGCGTCTAGAGCAATCAACCCAAGTTCGCTTCATGCACTCACTGTGCTTTTGTCGCGTCGTATCCTACAGTGCTGAGGATGGATCTGGATAGCGCCGACGAGCCTCTGCTAAGGGACTGGCTGATCAAGCGCCTCGCTTCAATGTGAGTCCAAGATCTGCTTTCTTCCCTTCACATCGCTAACCACCCTCTATAGTTCAGAAGCCGACTCGGACGTTCTCGCAGAGTACATAATCGCCCTTCTCAGGAGTGGAGAACCCGAGCCTCAGCTTCGACAGACATGCATAACATCGCTTGAAGATTTTCTACCGCAACACGCTCGCAAGGTTGTCGACGACGTCTTTTCTGCAGTTGGAACGAGAGCCTTCGACCCATCCTACAAAGCACCCCCCACTGCACCCGAGCAAGCGCGTCACTCTGGATTGACAAATGCCAAACAAGCACGAAAGCGAGGATATCAAGACCTAGACACTCCCGAGCTTACAGGCGCTCTGCAATACAATGAAAATGGCCATCAACGGCCTGCGAAACAGCACAAAAGGGGAGGACGTGCAGGACGGGATGTACATCAGAACGCGGTGCAACGAAATACATTTGGTCGACAACAACAACAATTATACCCGCCTACTTGGCCACAAGCGTCCTCAGATCAGCCAGGCTTTCCCTCCTTAGATCCTAGCGACCCGATGGCGATGTTCACCTTCATGCAAGCATTCGCCAGCTTTTCAGGCCTACCCCCGCCACCGATTCCAGACCCACATCTTCTCGGAAATACCAAATCCCGGTGTAGAGACTACGACACTAAAGGGTTTTGTGCACGAGGCGCTACTTGTCCATATACACACGAGGAGGACTCGGCCCACCCAGGAGGGACGGATGAGTATGATCCAAAGAATGCAACGATGCTCTTTCCCCAGCAAACAAACCCGAGCAGCGTCAATTCCTCCAAGCGAATTTCGCGTGGTAAAGGCGGTGACCGAACTGCAAGAGCTGGTGGCAGGAACGGACGGCTGGATCGGTCCAACCATATGTTCAATCCTAGGCGAGGCCACAAAACTCTCATCGTCGAAAGGATACCCCCTGAAAAGCATAATTCAGAACAGATTCGGGAATTCTTCAGGGAATTTGGAGAGATAGAAAGCGTGGAGACGAGAGCGCCTCAATCGGCTGCAGTCGTACGATTTTCGACTCACGATGGTGCACTCGCGGCTCATACAAGCCCAAAACCTGTGTTTGACAACAGATTTGTGAAAGTGTATTGGCATGACGAGGCCAACGGTGACCAACCCGCACCGGAAGATGAGCAGGGTCAATTCAGCATGCCAGACTTCGTTGCCAAACAGGAAGAAGCTCAACGTCGACATGAGGCCAATCAGAAAGTCATTGCAGAAGCTATGCAACGGCGCGCAGAGATAGATGCGAAACTGGATAATATATTAATGGAGAAGAAGAAGATTGCAGGCTTGTTGGCTCAGAAAGGGATTACCGACGTGGTCCCTTCGTTGTCAGATACAAAGATAACAATCCAAGCCGAAGACAGTGACCAAACAAAGTCACTGAAAGCGCAACTTGCTCAACTGGAAGCTGAAGCTAAAGAATTAGGTATTGATCCACAAGGATCGATGAATCACCACCTTCATAATGGACAAACACGCGGCGGTTATTCCGGACGCGGTGGCAGTCACGGCGCACGAGGCGGTAGGGGTGGTTATAGCTGGACCGCTGTCGGCGGCTTTGAACAATATCTCACAACTAGACAACCGGCTGTGAAACGACTCGACAATCGCTCCAAAACTATAAGTGTAGTGTTCCCGAATGGCCAGACTAACAGGGGCAGTTTGAACGAGTTGCTTGCAGTGCACTCCATCGAGCCTCTTGATGTGATCAACAGTTCGGACCGCAAAGACGCACTCTTGGTCCGTTTCGACGAGCGGTACAAGGCTGAAAATTTTCTAATTGCTATAGCTGGTGGTCTTCCAGGAGTGGGCAAGGTCGACCTCAGTTGGTTTGCTGGGCAACTGCCTTCCGACCTACCAACCGTCGAGTTTGTGAACAACAATGAACAAAAAGCTAGCCAGCGGGAAGAGACTACAGCAGCAAATATTGAAGTTGATGCTGATAACATGAGACACGATGCTTCCAATTACCCCAACGATCACGAAGGTGATGACACGGCAGATTTTGACAGGTGGTAGGCTCACTGAAATCTCTTGGACTACCTTCACGGAATCCTTACTAGGGTAATTGGAAACAACACTTGGTCTATTAGTTATGCATCGTTCCTCAGGTGCCTTAATAGCTCTAAGAGATTCGATGCGTACAACATAGAATTGTTTGCTAAGCTCATCTGATCAAGTTTTGAGGGAAAAGTCAACGCGAGCTTGCAGGTCTACCGTTTGTGCTCGGTAGATTGTTCTGGTTGGAAACTGACAATAGCCAACGCCGTTTACGAGATCAACGCCCTCATAAATTCAGATAGTATGTTAATACCGGACACTGATCCCTCATCTGCTTCGACTTGCTTTCCTGTGTCGACACAGACCTTCTTAACAGCTTCCGGGGCCTTAGTCCTCAATTTGAGAATGCCTTGATTGCTTCTGTGTGTAGCTCAAGCGGCTGGTATGACCTATTGCACAAGCAAACGGGTCATCCTTTTTGATCTTTTTTTCTTGCGACACAATCCCAAACATGCAGGCACGTCTGCACTGATAAACCTGCTTTTAGAGCTGAAGCCGCCACCACCCTTCTGTCTTCTCTTCTGAATCATTTTGCTCTCCTTTGCGTGGATCTGCTCTCATTCACTTTCACTTCAACGCCGTGTTCCTAAAGTTGCTCATAATATTACAGGTATTAGACGAGATCATGCGCGTTCCTGATCTTCCCCCACAGCCACCACTTTGGCTCATAGGCCCAGGAAGTGGAAGCAACCAAGGAATGCTGAACCAAAATCCGAATTGGGGGGACATGGGTCTTCAAAACCCGGCTTGGCCTGCGTCTCTCCAGATCCAAACCTGTCTACTGCATGGCTTATTGCCTGCTTTAGTGAAACATGGTAGAGACCACGAGAAAGGCATCCACGAAGTCATCGACCACTATGTCATGCAGTACAAAAATCACCAGTGGCGAGACGAACGGGTTGTGCCCGCCAAAGAGGTACACGATGCGTACCACTTGGTCGCGCGTCCGATCATAGGGGGTATGGTACAAAGCCAAGACGATGCAATCAATTACCTGCGAGTGCAGCTCTGGCAAGTCATGCAGATGGGTACAGAGGCTGGCACAGTTAGAGTCAGCCAAACGCTCGCTGCGCTAACGATTGTTTCCACAACTGCTGAAAGCGACCCACTGACTGAGCTGGTGCTGGAAGTTTTGTGGGGTTTGATCAACTGCGTCCATCCTAGGAGCTCGCATTCGCTCGTCATCAATCTAGTGTTCGTCGCCACGCGAAGCGATATCCCAAGGCGCGAGCGTGACCGTTGCCTGGAGCAGCTGGCCGGAGCGCTTCGTACGGACTTGGATGATGTCCGCTGCATCCTCCCTTTCGATATGGTCGACAACCCGCCTCTACCTCGCTCCCGTTCGCGGCAGGACTTCATGCAGCAAGGACGGCCTCCCAGGCGCCAGGTGCACTTTGCGGCCTCCCCTAGTCCTTCAGAACCCCCAAGCTTTTCACAGCTGTGCAACCCTGGCCTTGGCCACCGCCGACATCGTTCACTCTCCGCCGATGGAAACCGAAATGAAATTCGCGAGCAGGCCTATCAAATGATGAGGGATGCTGATATCTTGAGGGGGCGAGCCGAGAGGCTGGGAAGTCTGGCTGGAAGGTGAAGCCAGGCTCTTCCTGTCCCGTAGCTGAAGGCAAAGGTTGAGACGCCTGGATCGATCACTGCAACCTTAATTCTTGATCGGAAAGTAGTTCTGGGGTTTGTGAACGTTGTCTTCTAATGTTATGGAGCCCGGACAGGACTCTGTTATTTACGAAAGGGAGAATGGCTCTATGTCCCTTGTCCTTACGAGTTTAGCAAAGTCAGAATTGAAACCACATTGCTTAGCTTCATTAAAATTGTCCATTGATTCTCTTTATTCGACTAACGTGAGTGACGTGACCAGACGCCTAACAAAACCCCAACACGACTGAAACTATATCTTATAAACTACCCCTCCGCTAACCATGACCCTGTTCCTCTCATTCAGTTCGTCCAGAGCAGCCATAGCTTCGGCTTGTCCAAACTCTTGTGCACTCCCTCCTTGCCCTCTAACCCTAGAGTTGACAGCAGCGATCAGGGGCTCAATATCAGCTGCGTCATTTGCGAACAAAGGCGTTTCCAACAGTTGTCCCAAAGCTGTCTGGAAAGTTTGAAGACGCTGTGGCGTGATGCCCACTTGTTGTGGCTCTATATTCTCGGCCTCTCCGTCTGCATCTAGATCGTCGTCGTCGTCGTCATTCAATGCTTGAGAAGCCGGTAGTGATGAGGCCATAGAAACTTGTGACTGCGATTGTGATTGCGTCTGAGTAGTCTTTTGAGTGCGACGGCGCGCAGGTGTCGAGTTGTACAAGTCATCTTCCTCTTCCTCTTCTTCTGGAATGTCTTGGTCGGCATCGGTCGCCGTCTGGGACTGGGAGGCTGTGTTCGCCCCTCTAGTTCGTCGGGCAGGCGTTGATCTGGATGGGCGGTCTGCACCTGCTCTTCCTGACTTGGAACCACCATCGCCATCTTCATCTCCACTGTCATTTTCATCGCTTCCACTAGAATCATTATCTGTAGACATCGCGTCATCGTTTCCTCCTCTACGTTTTCTTCTCTCAACCTGCACTACTTCCTTGAAGAGTGCAAATCTCAATATCTCTTCTGCCGCTTCAGCATCTCTGGTTTCGACTCTCTGACTCAATCTTGCCTTCGCATGGGCACTAGCCAAACGAATGAGGGTTTCGAGCGTTCTTGCTGTCATGGGAGAAGTCTTTCGCTGATTTCCTTCCATCTCATCATTTCGAAGAGCAGAGTATGTCGCGACAACATGATCCGCAGCACCTTTCGTCAACACTGGCTTTATGCGCTGCTTGGCATATTGGATATACTTTTTGATGAAGGGAATGCTGAGAACTTCAACACGACGATTTGATCCGCGCCCAACCGTGACAGTGACACCAGCGTGCAGCATTACGTTGTATTTCTCGTACACTTCCGAAGGCCTGTTCGCATCGGCCTCTTCCTCCAGACCAACGCCAAGTGTTTGATTAAGCTGCTCACGTACTGGAGCGCCTTCCTCAGTGCCTGGCTGGCGATACCTGTGCATGCGTAGGACGTGTTCAGAGACTTGTCGATCTCGCACATCCTCGATGTCGTCAGTAACAACGAAGAGAAGATCGAAACGTGAAAGAAGTGAGTCGGGCAGCGCGATGTTACGGTGAGGATCCTTGTGCGTGTCGTACTGGCCATATATTGGATTTGCCGCTGCCACCACGGAACAGCGAGCATTGAGAGATGTGTGGATTCCAGCCTTTGCGATCGTGACAGTCTGCTGCTCCATGACTTCGTGGATGGCTACACGGTCAACATCGCTCATCTTGTCGAATTCGTCGATGCAGACAACGCCCCTATCAGCAAGAACCATGGCTCCGGCCTCTAAGCGACGCTCACCGGTCTCCTTGTCAGTGGTGACTGCAGCTGTGAGACCAACGCCTGAGGAACCTCGTCCAGTTGTGGCTATCGCAAGCGGCGCAGTGTTCAACACAAATCTCAGAAGTTGAGATTTGGCCGTTGAAGGGTCTCCTACCATGAGTATGTTGATGTCTCCACGCAAATGTGTGCCGTTGTCCAAATTCTTTTCCATACCGCCCAGCAACATTAGCAGAATGGCCTTCTTGATGTGATCATGCCCATAGATACTTGGTGCCAAGCTTTGTGAGAGTAATTCAAATAACCGTCGCTGCTTTGAGATCTTGTTGATGTTTCTGATGTCTGTGTCTGTAATGTTGGCCTCGGCGATACCGCCACCACTCTTGCTAGAAAGCAGAATGACATTATTGGCTAGAATGAGCGTTTTGAATGTACTGCTGCCCTGGCCGGCACTTCGATTCCCAAGAGACCTGTAGGTTCCTACAAGTTGGATTCGATCTCCGGGTTTCACACGATCTACCAAGTCATCATCCATGATGACGTCCACACCTCTAGGAAGTTGGCCAGCTGGCGCTCGTTCGGGCATTTCCTGGATGCTAATTGTTTGGTGGTCACGGTAGGTACAGTACCCGTACTCGGTCACCAAAGGGTTCCCTTCGCCATCGTCGGTGGGATACACACTGGTGCTTGCGGGACCGGTTGTCATGGTCTGATCGCGGTATTCCCTGAAGTGAAATATGTCTTTCTTCTCGTTGTAATGCACACTTCTTACAACCTTCGGCCTGACGAGGCTTGTCTTTGTCACAATTCCTTCCAGCGCGACCATGTGGTTTAAGAATCGTGAGGATAGAGTGCGAGGATTGCACGCGAACTCGCCAAAGGATCCAAAGAAGGCGCAGTAGTACATCGTCTCGTCCGCAGTCTCATGCGCGGGGCGGCTTCCCAAGGTTTTGACGATGTTCTTGAGTGCCGTGTCGAATGCGAAGGTATAATCGAAAGGCGAGTTGAGGAGACCATCCGCCATCTCGCGACTGTGCGAGCGCACCTCGTCGATGCTGACGGCTAGCCGACGCTGGCCTCTATTGAGCATAACAAGGATCTCTGCACGATAACTACGCTGTCTCGCATCGTCTAGTAGCAATCATCAGCTAAATGTATCCACGCTGCAGCAGTTTTGTCCGTGGTATAGCATACTGGGATCAAGAAACTCTTCAGCAGCCCTGACACGATCCCTGACCGCCTCATCGCGGAGGAGAGTGCCATCCATATTTGCTGCACTTGATTGGTATGGACTTCCAGTCAGATATGTCCTGGTCAAGTCTTTGAGGGAAGTTTCACCAAGGACGGTTACAGCAATGGCATTGAAATGATATCCTAGGAGAATGTGTTTGCGGGGATCAACACAGGGAAAGTTGGCGGAGGTGGGACGAACGCGTCTGCGCGCGCCAAATACGCGATCACGCGTAGAGTGGTCTTGGCGTGTCGTTGGCGTAGCGCAGTCTACTAATCTCACCTCAAATCAATAGGGATATCTTACGAAATACTGTGTGGCCCTTGTTCTATGTGCACTGCATGTTTCTCTTTTTGGCGATATGATTCCTATAGCGGGCAGATATCCTGTTTTTCCCAATCACTACATTTGATTAACCACGTCCGGTACAAGAGGTATCAATGAGATACGGCCTCTTAGCCTCTCTGGCTGCTGTAATGTTTGCACTGTCTAGATGGGCCCTAAATCACTGGATGTCTTTGCTCAAAGTAAATGAAGATCGTGTGCATTCTGGATTGCACTGCATATATTTGGAAGAGTAGATTCGTGATATAGAGAATTACAACTTTTTAAGATTGAAGAACAGCAAAGTAGAATGGAGCATTCTAACCTCCGCTTGCAGCAATTTCCTGCTCGCGGCGATGTTTCTTCTCCCTCCTCGCCGCTGGGCTGAGAGCCTTCTTGATCCTTCGACCTCCCGAGAGGTAGAGCCAGGAGCTGACAAAGATGACGGCGATATTGAAAACGCAATACACCCAAAACAAGCCGTAGTCTCTCCAGACATGCTGCGAATTGGATAGTCAGCATTATTTCATTCTGTAATGCGGAGTTGAAGGCATGGATGCAAGAAAGTTCACTTACTCGGTATTCGATATTGAAACCCCTGACAAACTCATCACCGTTTGCATACTGGCAAATGCCGCAAAGGCCATTGTCTAGCTCTGTGACGTATCCGCCTGCTTGTTGAGTGTAAGGTCCGGCATAGCTCTGGCAGGTCTGGCCTGGTGGAGGAGAGAAACGCGCTAATTCCGACTGTTCGCATCTCACTGGAAGGCCGTGAACTACCAGTGACAACATGCCCTCCAGAAGGTATCTGAATGGGGTGAGGTCAAACATCCATGAGCGCCAGAAGTATGGCAAGGCTGCGTATGGCACGACGACACCACAGAAGGAAACGATAAAGAGGAAGAATACGGGCACCATCAAAGAAGCAAGGAGTTCGTTCGGCGAGAATGCAGCAATTGCTTGGCCGAATGAGACATAGAAGACCTCAAAGAGGGTGACGAAGAGCCAGACTGAAGCAGAAGTGTATGTGTCGCGAGGGAAGTGTGGTGGCCAGTACCAACATGCCCAGTAAAGGGTGCCTGCCAGAAAGCTCCAAGGCAGCTCTGGAAGGACAGCGGCAACGGTGAAAGCAGACCAAGAGTATATCTTGGAGTTCCTCTCACGAGACGTGTAGATATTACGCAAGTCCAGGAAACGCGGCTGTAGCTGTTGAATCAACGGCGGTGAGATGGTTAGCACCATGAAGATTGAGAACAGCCGTGATTGCATGTCGATCTGACTGTTACCGAGATTCCAAAAGGTGAAGGCGTTGAAGAGACCAGTGAATACGTGCAGAATGATCTTTCCAACGAGATAGTCCTTTGAGCGGTAGTATGCAGCAAAATTGCGCATTGTCACGGTCCAAATTTGTGTGGAGAGAGGCATCGCAAACTCCCGATCATCTTTGATCTCACTGTTAGCAGCTACTTCTCGACGATGTTGAATGAGCGACTGGATCTGTTCTCCACGAGCTTGGGCTAAAGTTGACTTATCCCACACGTCTGCCCAGTCAGGACCATCGTAGTCTGGATTTCCAGCACCGATGGCTTCCAACATATATTCTGCAGGGTTTGCTTTCTCGGGGCATTTCTTCCCTCCATTCTCTTCGAAGTATTGTATCAAATGCCGAGAATCTTTCCCAAGATCGCCGTGATACACAAGCCTACCCCCGGATTTGAGCAGGATGAGCTCGTCGAACTCCTCAAACAACACCGCAGAAGGCTGGTGAATAGTGCACAGGATCGCCTGACCAGCGTCGGCAAGCTTGCGCAGGAATCTGACAATATTAAATGCAGCGCCTGAGTCTAGACCAGATGTTGGCTCGTCCAGAAACATCAACAGTTCAGGCTTGCTAGCAAGCTCAACACCAATTGTGAGTCGCTTACGTTGCTCTTGATTAAGCCCTTCACCTACTTTTCCAACAATGGCACCAGCAATGCTTTCCATTTCAAGCAGCTTGATGATCTTCTCGCAGTAATCGTATTTCTCTTGCAACGGAACCTCTTTCGGTTGCCGCAGTTTTGCACTGAACCGAAGAGCTTCACGTACGGTTTGGGTAGGCTCATGGACATCCATCTGCTCGGCGAATCCAGAGCTCCTCTGGAATGACCTTGGCAATGGACGGCCATCAACCAGGAAATTGCCTGTGACAACACCGAAGTTGATGCGTTGAGCAAGAGTGTTGAGCAACGTGGTCTTTCCAGCTCCAGAAGCGCCCATCAGCGCCGTCAGTCTCCCAGGTCTCACAAAGCCATTCACATTCTGCAACAATTTTCGCTCGCCCTTTTGATACGGAATAGTGTAATTGACGTTCTGCCACGTGAACACGGTCTCGTTCTTTGCGATTCCGATTTTGGAATGATCGTTCTGCAAGCTTGATGATCCAGAGCTGGACCTGTCAAGCTTTGCATCTTTCTCTGCGCTGGCAAGTCCAGCAGAATTCTGACTGTCTTGCTTTTCGATATCATCAACTGCTTGTCCGCTTTCAACGGCCTGCTGGACAGACTTCGGTACTTGACCACGCTTGAAAATGGTGACGGCGCCACCACCTTTGTTTGGCTTTTGTATTTCCATCCCAATTGCAGTTAGTACTACAAAGAAAACGAAAAATCCACAAATGATGCCAAAGTTTCGCCAAAGGTGGTCATATTTGTATTGGTAAGCCACGTAAATGTAGTCGTCTCCACTGACGACCGTACTGCCAGGCTGAGATCCTTGGATAGTGCATCCTTGATACTGAGGAGCCGCATCAGGACTTTGAGGCACCAAGAACGGAGAGACACACCGTATCTGGAGGCCATGAAATTCATTGGAGATGAGCGCTTCATACCCGTACTGGATTGGGTTGATCCATCTGGACAAGATGTTAGTGAACCTGTGGTTTCCCCGTACGAGTTTCAATAGATTGTCTTACCTGATCCAGGAGAACCACGGATGCATCTTCGCTGGTGGAATCAGGTAGCCTGTATAGACAATAAGGGCTTGTATGATGACACCTGTGAGCCTGGTGGCGATATCAAGACTGCCAACCAGGGCCCCCAACGCATGAAACAGAGCGTACATTGTCATGGTTAGCATGAAGAGAAACAGAATGCTGATAAAGAACTGTGATGCAGTGCGTGACAAGTTCGACATGAAATAGACAATCACGTCGAAGATAAACACCTGGATGAAGACAAGAGGCACGTCCACCACCGTTTGTGCGAGTGCGTATGCAGCAGGGCGATAGAACTGGAAGCTCTTGTGCTTCAGCAAAATAGGTCTTGAGGCAAATGCAGCAGTGAGCTCAGCCAGAGCGAGAAGGGCGTTGAAGAGGAGCATGAAGAACAAGACACCGCCTCTGGGGAAGACACCAGCGGCAGTGTCGGGGAGGTTGTAGAAGAGTGAGCCGACGATGAGGGCCTGAAAGACGATGCCACCCCACTTGCCGAAGAGACTCTGCTGGTCGCCGATCATGACGAGAAACTGGCGATGCGTACAGGCCAGGACCTGTTTGTAGAACGGAATGGTGTAATTCTTCTTCATGGTCCGCTTTGTGACAGCCTGCAAGCGTTCTTTGGCCTGCACAGCAGTCTCCTTCTCGAACTCTTCGATATCCAGGAGATTGGTTTTGTATTGCTCAGATTTGAAGAAAGCCTCGCCAAATTGTGCCGCGGACCGTGGAATGCGATCCTCCCAGCCTTCCTTAATGTGGCGCTCGTGTTCATCGGTTACGGAGGTGAGAAAATCTGCTGTCGTCCAACGTTCTGGCTTCACGAAGCCCAGATCTTTGAAATACTTTGCGGCTCCATCTGCACTACCGAAGTATGCACAGTGGCCCTCATCCATCAGAAGCACCTTATCGAAGCATTTATACAGACTTTCACCTGCTTGATAAAGTGCGACTGCAGTGCTGATTTCTGCCATGTTGGTAAGACTTCGAAGCGAAGAAACATACTCAAGTGCAGTACTCGCGTCCAAACCCCTTGTGCTATTATCCCAGCACTGTGTGGAAGCTTTCGTGATCATAGCTTCAGCGATGGAAACACCTGTTTGGGGTTAATTAGCATCATTCTGAGCAGGAAGTCACAAAACGACTTACGTTTCTTCTCTCCACCGCTAACACCTCTGACATATTCATTCCCGACCTTGGTTCCAAGCGTGTGCTCAATCCAGAAGAGTTTCACGACCGACTTCAAGAAGGTTGAGACATAATCTTTGGCGCTCTCTCCTTCATTTCTTGATTCCGGTCCCGGCGTCTTGCATTTTAATGCAAACTCAAGCGTATTCTTGACGCTTATTGTTGCGTAGTGCAAATCGTCCTCAGGATTGTAGATGATCTCACCCTTGAAGTTCTTGGCCATGGTCTTGTAGTCAGCACCTCCATAGGTGACATCGCCATCAATGGCTTCGTAGCCAAAGCGCTGGTTGGCCAGCACCTTCAAGAATGTCGAGCAGCCTGATCCGGGCCTACCCAGCACAAGACACATCTCACCAGGACGAATGCAGCCGGAGAAGTTGTCGATGATGGTCTTTATGGGCGGCTTGCCGGCGGCTTTGCGAGGTCCCATCGTGACCAGATTCTTGATCTTCCGAGGGAGTCCGAGCACGAGATCGCCAATAGTCGGCTGGAGGGCAGCACCCACACCCATTCCCTTGACCGAGAGGTTCTTGAATATAACACCCTTGTGCNTTGTCTTCTCCTCTTCGCTGTTAGCTTGGCGGGTGCGGCCAAACATGCGAGACATCAGTCGGTCAATCTCGGCCTGCTCCTCCGCATCAGAGGCGGTCGGGACCCTACTCAACTCGTCTTCGCCGGCATTCGAGCCGGTACGAGTGTTGCGCCGTGATATGTGTGCGAGGAGATCATCTTCTGTGATGCGCCGCCTACTAGGCGTCTGTTGCAGTGCAGGTCGCTGTAGTCTATCCTTGCCACCCGATGTGGCAAGGTCGAGATCCTGCTTCTCATTGTCTTCACCCGTGGCACTGTGTGGGCGAAGCTTTTCCACCTCTTCAGTTGGATGGTCCAGGTTGGCATAGGGACTTGGAGGCACTCTTGTTTCTTCGCTCGAACCTGAAATTTGAGACTCTCTATTTACATTGAGAGCGGTACCGGCAGTGCCAGCGTTCACTCCGGCAAGTGTATTCCAAGTGGTATTGAGGTACGACGGATTCCTGGACGCCCTTCCCTGAGGAGTATTCAAGCCGTCAATGGCATCCTGGCTTGCAGGAGTAGGCGGCCAAGCCCCAGGCAAATCACCGTTCCCGGGCGTGGGCCTATCATCCGCCATGTTTTGCTCTTAGAAATAGTAAGCTACCTGCCAACAACCAGCCATGTATATGCCGCGGTGAGAGAAGACTGGCAATCGATAGAAAATGCGACACTGGGCTGGACGGGTGAAAGATTGGACTGCGACCGTACTGTATATCAAGAGCTGGATAGGGAATATATCTGATCACTGCAGCTACCTCCTATGTAACGACCCAAACAAACGCAACCGGCGAGTCGGTAATGGAATTCACCCATCCCGTCCCAGGAGACAGCATCAGACCACGCAGGTGACGGGTACACAAGAGGTGCGATCGCAGATGTTGCAAGGTCAACAAGGCATGGATGTCGTCACAGAGCAACTGTTAGGCCGAGGTGGCACCTGAAAGCTGCATCGGGGCCAAGCTTCGGCGCGCGCACAGCCCACCAAACTCCGACTTCCGTTCGCATCTTCCAATCATCTGGCAGCTTTCCGCGGCCTTACGGGACCTTGACGTTCATATGGAGAACACCTCCTAAACAGGCCTCCGCTGGGTTGGCAGATGCGGGTAGGGACAAGGAGGGCGTCAGGTAGGTAGCCTTATAGCACCCAACACCGCTCGATCCTCCACGCGCGTATTCGTGGCTTCGGATCATCGGCCATTGATCGACCCGGACCGTTAGGTAGCTGGAGCTGGAGCTGGACCTTGTACTTACCTAATAAGCCCAGGCCTGGACGCCGAAGCGCCGTTCGTTAGGACTACCTACAGTATACACTAAACCCAGCAATCGACACCAATAAGACAAGGCTGTGGTGCCGCGGGTGGGATTGTCCATGGGCTTGCAACAATTGCACGGCTTGGTTCAGATCGATTTATATCAGATCAAGAAATATCTACATATGTGCATTCGCATCTTGTTCATCGTTGACTAGAAATTATGCGCAATTTTGGCCCAGATGCTTTTCCCCTTAACCTCGTGTGCCTCTTCATCACCCGGCACCAACCCCTTCACGTCCAGGTCTGTCCTCCTGCCATCGTCGAGGTCGATCTCAAGTGATCGATGGAACCTGGAACGGTAGTAGAGTTTTGCCACCAGCCAGATGATGGGAAACAAGGGGAGGAGGATGTATGCATCAACGAATGTGCCAGCCGTGAAGGGTGATAGTGTCGTCCAGCCCTGCACAAGCGCTAGGAAAATGTTCGCGGCCACGCCGAAGTATGCGTTCCAGGGATACAGTAGACTCTTGAAAGGAAGGTCGTCGATAGATCGTCCTTGCGCCACCCACGCTCGCCTGAATTTGATGTGGATGAAGCTTATACTAGCCCAGACCAGAAAGGTGCTGACACCGCTCAGGTTGACAATGTAGCTGTATGCTTTTGCGGCTCCAGTCGAGACGTTCATCATGCTCAGAGCACCGAAAGCATTGGTGAGCAGAACCGAGAAGATTGGGACACCACGTCTTGTGGTGTAGCCTAGAATCTTTGGGGCTTTTTGAGATTGGGCCATATAGAGGATTGTGCGCGAGCCAAAGTAGATGCTGCTGTTGATCGCACTGAGACAAGTGACCAGGATGAAAGCATTTATGAGGTGCACGCCACCCTCCCAGCCGGCCGTCTGGATTGCAATGGTCATTGGACTTTTAAGGGCTTTGGAGCCGCCATTGACAAGACCGTCAGCGTTTGCCGGGCAGGTCAGACCGAAGAAGAACGCAGAGCCCATGTAGACAAAGATGATTCTCCAAAAGACCTGCCGGATCGCCTGTGGTACAGCTACGCCTGGATTACGAGTCTCGGTTGCAGCTACCGCGACGGACTCGCAACCTGCGTAGAAGGTTGAACAGAAGACAAACACCACCGCGACTCCACGGAAGCCATGATGGTTGAAGGGACCTGGATCATGCCAGTATCTGAATCCGAGGGCATGACTCTGCCCAACGAGACCGCCAGAGGCGTAGATGATGGCGAATATGAAGTAAGCAGTAAGACCGAGAAGCTTGAACAGCGCCAGCCAGAATTCGGCCTCACCAAAAGCTGCAACACGTCAGTATTGGGTAAAGGTCACTGGAATAGGAGGAAATGCAAACACACCTTCAACACCAAGCAGCTGAAAGCCCAGGAATAGCGTCCAAAGAATGAGGAACCAACCCCATAGAGGGACGCGAGACTCCCAGAACACAAAGATGCTGCAGATTACATTGTATTCGTTTGCAAGCACCGCAGCCCAGATGATGAAGTAGTTCCATCCCACTGCCACTGAGAAGCCCTTCTCGACAAATCGTTCAGCCAGAGATATGAAGCTACCACCTCCAGGATACAAGGTGGTGACCTCACCAAGAGACTGCATAATACTGAAGGCAATGATGCCAATGACGCCGAATCCGATCAGTAATGAGGCAGGACCACCATTTTCCAGAGCGCCTCCAGCACCGACCAGCAATCCAGGACCGATGATACCGGCGAGGGCCATCATTGAGAGGTGGCGATTCTTCAACCCACGCTTGACACCGCTGTTTGGGTCGAATCTAGCGTCGTCAACGGAATCCGCTGCATAGTCTGTGGGCGTATAGGTGGCAGGCGCCTGGTCGTCCGACCCGACATCCTGTTCATACGTCTGCTCAGCCTTCTTGCGATAGAAGCGAGACATGGCTTATCGGACTGTGGCTGGCGAGGTATGACCGCAACCTGTATCGCAATGCGACATGCACAACAAACTGGGACGCGACGGAAAAAATGTATTCGGATGTCGAGAATGAGAAGATGGACGAGAAGCAGATGCACTAGGTATCGCAAAGAACGGACCCAATGATGCCATGCGGACCCTGCAGCTACAGTAGCATGGAGGCAAACGTGCGAGGAAGCAGGCTAGAAGGCTGCGACCCACACGAGATAACGAGGCAGACTGCTACTGTCCTTAAAGGCATTGCCCAGTCCTGGCTGGTTGCAAGCAGATGAATCCATTACCTACAAGCTTTGGCATTTTCCACAGCAGAAAAAAGTTAATCAAAGGCCGCGATGGTCTACCGGCGCAAGTGTTGAGCCTGATTCGTTAGTGCACGATGGCTTTGAAGGTAGGACGATGGCGTGCTTGTTACCTATGTTAAAGTAGGTCGAATCCGGCAAAGTCACGTGCACTCGATGTGATACCTACCTAGGTACTAGGGTGCCTATCGGAAAGTTATATCATCACAGACTCTTGATCTCCACTACCTACTGAACATCCCCATACATACTGTGATATGATCTCCAAAGCCACGTCAACTGATGTCTCTGGAAGAAATGACAACATTAAATCAAGGACTTCACATGCGGACGAGTTCGTGGTGCATAAATCCAGGTCCCACTGAGATGTGTCGAGCTAGAAGCAATGGTTTGTTAGGTGCTGGGGCTTGCCTCCAGCAGACACCATCACTGAACTTCACATTCTTCCCAAGACATCAGGGTTCAGGGAATGCGTAAAGAACTTATTAAGTCTGTTTCATATATCGGAGACGCCCGCCTGTCATGCTGGGGGATGGGTATTGTCCATCACAGCCTCTGCCAACATCCGCGTTGGGCTGTGCAAGTCCTCACAGCCTCGTCGCTGCAAATCGCTCCCAGACCATACAATCGTCAGCGGATTACAGATTCTTCGGGAAACCACTCACATTCAAGACAGCGATCATGCGTACAGTCTTTAGGCTTTGATTGGACGTATCCTACCGGAAGCATACTGCACACCGGTATCCTTTGACGGGCATTGCCATCCTACGACGAGGGTTTCTTGTAAATATATAGGACTGCCTAGCCGTGACCGCATCCGTTGTTATGCCACCCGCAATGTTGTTCTACACTTGGCGATCTTCTCATAGACAGATTACAGAGTATTTGGCTGCAAAACGTCCATAATGTCGGACATCACAACAATCCTCAAGGAGGCCAGCGAGAGGAACACTGAGCTTCTCACCATTCTCTCGCAAACAGAACATACAGCAGCCGCTCTGAGTAAGAACGCAGAATACATCGCGGACGTCCAACGGCAATTGGAGAGTACCGACAAAGAAGTCAAGAGGCTGCACAGGATCACAGAGCATGAGTCCAAGGACTATTTCAAATATCAAGACTCGACTGCTCGACGTTTTGTGTATGGGCTTGGCGGCAGCAAGGGAAAGGAGAAGTTCGTGTCGAAGCAGGAGAAGGAGGAAAAGGAGTTCTTGGAAGCATGGCAGCACGAGCGCGAGGTCATGGAGCGGAAAAACGAGCTGCAACGGACTTTAGACACGGCACGGATGGAAGGAGAGAGTTTGGAAAGAGATGTCGGGAATCAGCAGCATGCACAGCAAGAACTGGACGAGCTGTACAATTCCATATTCAGCGGGCCAACTCCAGACGTACTGGGTGAAGATGCGCAGGAAGAAGCCGTGCAGCAAACCGAGGCATGGCTAAGTGAGTGTCAGACTGGCCTGACGCGCGCGATGCATGCGCTCGGTGCCCTCCAGACCGCATCGAAAGAAATGCAAGCCGCATTGATACTCACGGCGGATGCGCGAGTCACCTCGGACTGGAACTCGTGGCGCGGCGAAGTAGAGGCAGAGAGGGTCGGGAGGTATTCGTTGTTGCTGGCGCAAAAGCATATCACCGAAGGTCAGAGATGTATCGGGGAAGCGCGGATGGCGAATCCTGAGATCGGCAGCATCCAGGAGATTCAACTTCCCCACAGAAACATGAAGGAAGGAATCGAGCTTCGTAAAGTCTTCTTAGACGCCGTGCAAGAAGAGCGGGTCCTGAACGCATACAGGCAGGCGACCACGACCGTGATACAGCTGAACAACGCGATCAAGAAGCAGGACCAGGCGATCAAGGAGTATTTGAGTCTGTCGCAGCATGCAAGCAGAGAGCTCGATGTCGCAAGAAAAAGGCTGCAAGCGATCAGGGCAGAGGCCTTTGCTAGTCTTCTTGGAGGTGAAATTCCTTTCCAACCGGTGGTGGGCGGCGAGGAGCCACCTCCAAGCTATAGCGCGTCCGGATAGGAAGGTACTGTAAATGTAAACAAAACTGATAATAATCTCTTTTCACTTCCAGCATATCATTTCAATCCATTGCAACGAACTGTTTATATATATATATATATGTTCTTCCCCCCCTTTCCGCCTTGAAACACGTCGGATGGGGTAGTCGACGGATCTCTGATGACGAAGCTATAGGACAATGCGGTAAAGCAACGAGGAAGTAACCCCATATCAACCTATGGTTTTGCTCATGTCAATGATGCAGAGAAGACAGATTTTGGGGGATTATGGTAGTATGTCCACTATCCAATCCGGCTCGACATTTGAAACCCATCATTCACGCGTATATGGATCCGTTATCACTTCACAGGCTAGACTTGTTCGTTAACAAACAGACCAGCCATGCCCTGACCGGTTCCTATGCACATGCTGGTGAGCAAGATCCTCTTCTTCTGCCTCCTGCACTCGCTCAGGCCAGTGACGATCTGCCTGGCGCCGGTGCATCCGAGGGGGTGACCAAGGGCGATGGCGCCGCCTCTGACGTTCATCTTCTCCCAGTCGAGCTTGAGGGTGTCGCGGCAGTAGACAGCCATGGAAGCGAACGCCTCGTTGAGCTCGACGACATCGATGTCGGCCAGGGTGAGGCCGTGCTTGGTGAGCAGCTTGGGAATGGCGATCGAAGGGCCGATGCCCATGATGCGAGGGGCCAGTCCGGCGACCGTCGCGCCGACGTACTTGGCCAGGATGGGCTGGCCCAGCTCGAGCGCCTTGGAGCGACGCATCAGCACGACAGCGGCTGCTCCGTCCGTCACCTGCGAGCTGTTGCCACCCGTGCTCTTGTCGCCGAACTGAGGGAAGGCAGGGCGGACCTTGCTCAGGCTTTCGAAGGTCGTACCCCACCGAGGACCCTCATCTGCCGTGAGGGTGATCTCCTTCTCCTCGTTGGTCTTGGGGTCCTTGACCTTGACCTTGATCGGGACGATCTCGTCTTCGAACCAGCCAGCCTTCTGTGCCGCCTCTGCGCGCCGGTAGCTCTCGGCCGCATACCTGTCCTGCGACTCACGAGCAATGTTGAAGTCCTTGCCGACGTTCTCCGAAGTCTGGCCCATGGGCTGGAGACAGTCTACAGCATCCTGCACGCCTGAGTGTGTGATCTCGTCGACAAATGGTCGGTCCAGCCGATCGCCACCTGAAGACATCGACTCGGCTCCTACAGCAACACCGACCTCAATCGAGCCGGTGCTGATCTGGTTGGCGATGTCCTGCACAGCTTTCAGACCAGAACTGCAGAAGCGGTTGACTGAAGACGCAGCAGTGGTATTGGGGAATCCGGCTGCAAGACACGCAGCGCGGACGTAATAGGCGGCTTTGGCATCGCTGACCTATGAAGCAGTGTGAGACCCAGTTGGGGGAGGAAATGTACAATTTAACATCAACTTACATTGCCTAGACAAATATCCTCGACGATCTGAGGATCGAGTTTACTCTTCTTAATAACTTGTTCCAGAATCTTAAACACAATGCCGTCAAGCGGTGTGTCCTTGAAGCCGCCTTTCCGTGCTTTGGTCAGGGGTGTGCGTATGGCGAGAGTGATCACCACATCATCTGGGTTCTGTTGTGTTCTGCAATGAACATAAGATCAACAAGTGCTTCGAAGGTAGGCGATACACTATATAGAAGTCTCATACATTTGTTCCAGCGGGCTTTTGCCTGGCGTTATGTGTGACAGCACCGAAGAGAGGCGAGCGGCGGCCATTATGTCGAGTCGGATATGTCTCACTACACTATGTGGTGATGATGTCGAACAAAACGAAAGGTCGTCGACAGCGCAGGGAAGTCATTTAAAGAGTATGGCAACTTAGGTAGCTAACCATTCAGTATATCGATCAATCAGCCTTTCTGCATTTGAGAGGCGAATTATAGCATCTACCTCGGCTCCTCGGCTGATGGATACGTGGGGGAGGTACCTAACTCTGGAGACACTCAGATCAAACGACTTCGGTTCTGATTACGCTCTATATTTGGAACTTCGGTTGGATGCAGAACGAAATCGTCGTGACCATCTTCTACTGTCGACAACAGGTACTTCAGGTTGAAACTACACATTCGGGAAACTCAGTGGTTCGTGTTAGAAATATTGCTCGGTATCGATCTTGATGGATACAAGCCATGCGTCTATATGCTATTGTTACAAGTACATCATAAGCACAGTTCTATGCCGACAATGCTTTTAATGAATGATGATGCTGCTGATGGTGGTAGTAGTGATGGTGATTATGATATTACAAGGCGCCTCAAGACTAGCCGAGATTATACAGTCGCTGGTCTCCAAGGGCGAACTTTTGCAGCTCATCGCCGACTCTGGGCATGTTTTGAATAGCAGCCAAGGCCATTGGAGCACGGCTTTTGACTCTTTCAACTGAGCCCAGAAAGCCTTCCATGTCGTGGGGTACTGTCCAGTTAGCCACGCCAGCATCGTGGTCTCTGAGTTCCAGCAAAGCTCTGCCCATCCACACGAGGGTTCTGTAGAAGGGCATGAGCTGGCCAGGGGCGACGTATCGGGTCCGGATATGCTGCAAGCCCTGGTGGATTTCGGATCTTTTCAGTGGCCAGAAAGGTTCCCGATGGTATTTCCAATCAGGCCAATTTGGCATCAGGTACCGCTCTGTCAATGCAAATGCGAGCAGCGTTAGTGGAGGCTGCGCGCGGCAAAGACTTTCCACAAAATAGTTCCATGTCATGTTATCAAGAGTGTAACCCTGCGATAATAGATTGGAAGTTGTGATCACGACGGAAGACAAGTGCGACTGTTTCGCTTTGGCTTCGATCAGGATACGCAACGGGCGTGACAAGATGTTTTGACGGTTTGGAACGGGTGTTGGTACACTGGCAAGACTCTTAGGCACTTTCTTGCCTGAAGGGTTTTTGCTTTGGTCGAGAATGTAAGACAGGGGTAGTTTACCAAAACCCTCGATCGAGACTGGCTCTGATAGGTTAGGTACTTCCAGCGGCTGCGTCAGCTTGTCAGCTGCAAGTTTGACAAAATGCCAACAGCGATCCACTTCATCAAACTGTTCAGCTTTCGCATAGGTGGACATCAAGGCCGTCATCATGCGCATTGGTATGGCGTTCTCATCAAAGCCATATTTCCTGACCTCATCCATATACAGATGGAATACTTGTCGGACAGCCTGGAAACACTGGCGTGAACCATGGAGTTCGATAAGGAAATCGTAACGTGCGGCGAGAGCATTTGCAGCAGTATCGGGGGTAGACAGTCCCTTCATTGGCCGACTCTGAGAATAAGCATCCTCAAGGGTGCCTTGGCTCACAGCTTGCTGTAGGTCTCGAATGACTCTGTGCAATGGCGCCATTCTAGCTTTGATATCACCGGATCTTGACATCTGTCTATGCAGCCTCAAAGTTTCGGCCTTGCGGAAAGCGATTTCGGTACTTATGGTCGGCTTGATTTTGTTTTCGGTCATGTGCCGCCTGATGTATTCGAATGTTTTGCGTGAGAGAATTCCTTGGTTGACATACCCAGTGATAACGATGGCATAATGGAAAGCCGTGGGTCTGAATCCGCTGTTTGGCATAACTTTGCGAAGAATCTTGAAAGCGGCATCTGTTTTGCGATAGGAGACCAATGCTTGCATGAGAGCCGCGAAAGTTTCGTTACTCAATAACACTCCTTCGGAACGCATCCATCGATAGGTCTCTGTGGCTGCGTCAAGATCTCTCCTTAGGGCGTGGGCAGTGATCATGAGATTGAAGCATGTTGTCAAAGTGCCTTCAAGTTTACCTTCCTTCACCTGGGCCACAGCTCGTTCAAGCTCGATTTGGGCGGTTTTCAAGTCTCCAGTATTGACATATGCATTTAACAAGCTGCCAATCATGGCAGTGGTGCGACTTTGTGTCGAAAGATCGTCAAACTGCTGCAACAGATTCTCCACGCCCGGGACGTCTCCTCGTTTAGCCAACAATTCCATGATGGGCTGCATTGTTTTTGCATCGGGTCTAAGGTTAGTAGAAGATAGCATGTTCACAAGCTGCTCCATAGCCCCCTCTGCATCGTCGGCCTGCATATATGCGAATATCAAAGCGTTCCAACACGCGAGTTCTGGCACATCTTTGTTCTCAGCTGCCCATGCCTTGACCTCTGAGAATGCAGACAAAGCTTCTTTGACGTCGCCTTTCCTTGCGAACATATACACAACACTTCTCAACACTTCTTTGTACTGGGCGTAATCCGCCCCATAGCCTCGAAGATAATCTTTCCAATACTGTGTCTGCTTCAGGTGGCCCTGAAAAGCATGATGAGCGATGAGAGATTTGACCGAAGTTAAACTTGGCCGACCATAGTACCTCTTCCAAGCTTGCACTACTACGTCGAGCGAGATCCGTTTGCCGGAAGGAAAAGACGCAACTGGATGCAACTTTGAGTAGCGTTCGGTCCATCTTTGAATAGCAAGAAGTAATGACTCAGATGGTTTAGCGTCTGGGAGACTCTGATAATTACGAAAGACGATAGAGACGAAGTCGTACACTTCCAGGTCGCGCATAAGTCGATAGCTTGGGGATACGACTTTCCTAATAAGATATTCGAAAAAGTCATACGCTGAAGCGTCGGTGTTGCGGATGTAGCGCAAGAACTTGCGGACATAATTGACTTGCAACATGTCATTGTTTGCCGCAAGCCCGTTTCGAACCAAGTGTCGTAGCCCACATTTGAATACGGCATTGCAGAAGTTGTTCAATATGGCTTGACGAGTCTCGTTCTGTCGATCGTGATACCGCGAGAGAGCACAAGCAAGAGTGAAAACATGAGGTTTGTCTCTCAACAAGGAGGGGAGCTCAGAGTAGACTTTCTCCATAGCCAGATCCGGGCGATTGGCGGCTTGATCAAGGACATCAACAGCTAAGTCCCATTGCTTGTGCCGGATAAGCTCGTGAAGTAGCCAAGCCGATGTTGTGACCGCGTCCTGCTCCCCGACATTCTCCATCGCGGCTCCATGAAAGAACGAGACCTGGCGAAAACGTCGTTGCTCGAGATTGATCTCCATGAGCGGGATCAGAAAGTCAGAGCGCCACTCAGATTTGGGCACAGTCTCCAATAGTTTGAAATAGTGTCCTGCTGCCACAGAACTTCTGAACTGAGCAAAGAGTTGGAGCAGTTCAAGCTTGAGACCGAGTTCATGTTGCTGCTCACTTGGAAGTTCGATGTACTCTTTCTGGATCTCATCCGCTAATATGTCTCGGGCAGCCACACGCTCCTCTCCGTTGTCTTTGAATTGGATTTCACGTAATTCGTTCTGAGATCGTTGAACCAATTCATGTTTGTATTGGCGGTGGAGATGGGAAACTTTCGCCTTTTCACGAGGGTTCTCCACGTGTGCGACCTGTACCGTCTCGACTGCCCAATCATCGCCACTTAGAGTCGCTCCTTCATTATCTTGTTTCACCCTCTTCTCTTGCTCTTGCTGTAAAGCAGCTTCGAGTGCGTTCAATCCGGTACCAGAGCCTGGATTCGATTGAGAATCATTGGATAGTCCTGACTCCAGGACATCACTCAGAGTATAGTCCAGAGTCTGTTTCTTGGTGACGGCAACCGACGGCAGTCCCTCACCGTCAACCAAGTCACGGTTTGGCACAGTGTGATGATTGCGAGCACTCACTTCTTCGTCTTTGCGCAGCGATCCACTCCCGGAAGCCATCTTTTCCATGAGCCTCGATTCAATCTCAGCCCACGCTTTTGAATCAACGTCATCCACATCAACTCCTTGCTCGTTCTGTCTTTGGTCTACTTCCGCACGATAGAAGTCGGTATCACCTTCGCTAGACCTTCCTCTCGCATAAAGCTCGTCTTCGGAAGCCTCACGTGGCCGAGATTTCGACGCATACCCTCGAGAAGTTTGAACGAAGCCATATTTCTCCCATCTTTCCCATTGCGAGGCAGATGTTGCAGCGCCTTTGGCGCTCCTACCGGGCGCTCCACCCGACCATTTCCGCGTCTGAGGCGGGTAAAGGAAGTCGAGGAAGTACGGATGCGATTGCGGTGGGGGCGTAGGGCGTGGATGCGAGGGTCTCTGGCCATGTGAGCCGCTGTGGAGGTCACCGGATATCGACGAGAAATCCGGCAGCAACGCAGGGTCCTGGAGCGGATTGGAGAGGAAAGATTCTAGCTCTGCTGCACCGTGGGCCCAGAAGGTCGAGTGGAGTAGCCGCTGGCTCCGTGGCGCTCGCTTGGTGCACTGCTGGGCGGAAAGTCGAGCTCCCGAGTCGAGGCATGTCGTTGCTCGCTCGAGCATTCCACAAATCCCACACCTATTAGGGGGAGGTGTATCAGCGCCAGAGTCGAGAATCGATCTTTGATATCGAGGTCTTCATCCCCTTTGGTGAAATGTCGATGGAATACTTGGGTAGATGAATAGTGTACAATAGTCCGTCCCGCCTGGGAGAAGGCTTGCAGGATGGACGCTGAGCACCAAATTTCAACACCACCACGGAAGAAGGAAATGATCCTGGGAGATCTGATTGAGAGATGTAATAGATGGCAAAAGCTCATGATCGCTGGCAAGTTTCCCAAAGTCAACCTCCGCGGGATTCGCCCATTGTAGCATTTGATTATGCAGAATATTACATAACTGCTGAGTCAGGTTGAACAGCTTCCTACCTAGGTAGGTAGGTAGCCGAATCATGACGTGCTCTAAGCAATGGTCCCAAACCGCTACCAAGAACATGATAGCCTTAGCAAATGCGCAAAATATCTACTGTGCGGTAAACCAATCCTCCAAACGGATATCGCGTTTGCCTTTGATATCCATCTCCTACAAACCGGCTGTAAGCTGCCGTTGTGGCAGAACCAAGTCACATCACTAGGAGGTTTCACAGAGAGCTTTTCGTTCTCTCGGGCCAGTCGTATCTGTGTGTTTCATCTAGCCTAGGCATGACACCAAATTTCACACGGTAAAGATACAAAGGCAAATGGCGGAGACCCCAGCACTCGTCTCCAAGAAACTGCCACCATGATCCGTCGATCCCAAGCTCACCAGGGGCAAGATTCGCACTTGCGATCGCATCTTTACTCTTTTATTCAGTCTCGACCCATACGGGTTTGATTCCCGCAAGGATGATATGCCAGCACTCCCATTGACTGCCAGAGTTCCAGACCCTTCTGTAGAGCCTTCGCAACCCTGACATACTGCCACAAAATCCCACGGCCATGCCCGTGGTGCAAAGTCACGAGAGATTGATAGTTTTGGATATTGTCATGTTCATTCATTCTCCTACGGCTGTTCTCATCATATCCCAAGAATTCTCACCCAATTAGTCTCCCGTTGTTCTCCAAACCGTTCACATACGGCACAAGACTCTCTCGACGCGCGGATTTCGGGTTCTTCCGGATCATCCTGTATTCTATAACTTTCTGGGTCGGTCGGAGGGAGTATCGGTATTGGGAAGTCGGAGGTGGCCCCTAGAAGGGCTATGGCGTATAGGGCGTCATACATAGAAACAAAGTCGGAAGGTGGGTATGCTGCGGTGGCTACGAGAACTCGACTTCTCGAATTCTAGGCGACATCACCAGTAAGTTCGCCGTGAAGGTCCCCTTCGCCGTTCGCTGAGTCAACATTGTGGTAGTCCAGGATCTCGGAATACCTGCAGAAGTGGTGTCAGTAAAGGAAGCTCCCAGTACATTGCAGAGATTCGGCCCTCGGGAACGGTAGCCGAACTGCCTCTCCAAGCAAAGGCATATGACGCCATATGCCCGCCTCGGCTTTCTCGATCTGAGGGCCCGATATGCTGATGCAGGAATTCAGAACATACATCATGATCTTCCAGGTGTCTACGGGTAGATCTGCGTCGTTGAACGACCAGTCGAACTTTTCCTCCGCAACCGGCTCGTCCGTTGGGTCGTGGTATGGTGCGAGATATGGGTCTGCAAGTGCCTCGCCAGCCTTGATACGTTTCCGTGGGTCGAAAACAAGCATGCGCTCCAAGAGCTCAACTGCTTGAGCATCTGCGTTCTTGAACTTGTTTGCAAGTGGTTGGCGCTCGCGCCTGGGTAGGGATTGGACGAATCTTAGGGTCTAATCGAGCGATGGTCGAGTCAGCTTTCTAGCCCCCACCGCAGTCTCATACCCCTTCCCCAAATGCTTGGTGGCAGCATTTCAGATCTGACCTACATTTTCGCTGCAGATGGTCTGGATGACATCGTCCGGTGGTGTGCCGAGCAGCTCTGTGATGATGGAGAACTGGTTGACGTGGTCCTTGCCAGGGAAAAGGGGCTTGCCTTCCAACATCTCGGCAAAGATGCAGCCTGCGCTCCAAATATCCACCTCCACATCGTACTTTTGCCAGGTGAGCATGATCTCGGGAGCCCTGTAGTATCTGGTGGAGACATATCCGGTCATCTGGGGGTCCTGTATTCTGGCAAGACCGAAATCACAAATCTTGAGATCGCAGTTCTCGTTCACGAGGATGTTGGACGGCTTGAGGTCACGGTGGACAACACCCGCCGAGTGGACGTATTTCAGCCCGCGCTATTCCGAACGTTCTCGTCAGTTTCCTACAAATCGAAGCTATACCCGTAATCGCTTGGACCTGACCAGGCCAAGGTGAATGGCTTGATGCTACTGCTGAAATCCGGCGGAAAGAACGTTGAACATCACTCACCAGGATCTGGTATAGGAAGTACTGGATGAATTGCTTCTCGAGGGGCCGCGAGGTGAGGAGACGGTGGAGATCGGTTCCAAGAAGCTCGGTGACTTGAAACCAATCAGCAAGTTATGGGGGATCCGGGAGATATGGTGATCTGGACTTACCGACATACATATCCTCGAGTGGGGAGATGAAGATGTCGCTCAAGCTGATAACCTGCGCAGCGTCAGTCAGAGCCGGACATTGTATTGCTGCCACAAACGATGCAAAGGCCGAGGATTGGGCAGGGTGTGGAGCAGCGCAACATACGTTCTCGTGTTTGAGGTGCTTGAGGAGCTTCAACTCTCGGTAGGTTCTCTTCGACAGGACCGGAGTGCTGAACGGCTTCATGATCTTCTTGATGGCCACGGCCTGGCTGGTGAGCTGGTCTCTCGCAGAACTTCAGACATCTTGGTTAGACGGGGAATTCCGACAACGGTGGGCCTCGAGAGGTCGCATGTGAACCGGGCATACATACCAGACCAAGCCAAAGGCACCCATTCCAACCGGCTGGAGATCCGTGTATCTGTGTGTGCAGCAAACTCAGCATAAGATGCCCACCTGGCAAGACAGTGCAATCCGGTGCTGGGCGAAAGCAACAGATCCTCCTCTTGGCCCAGACGTGGGCGTTGTTGCGTACCGGCTGGTGATCTCGAAGGTGGTGCCGAAAATCTGGGCACGCACGAACTCTGCCATGATGGCGGTGTTGCCAGCTCAGTGGGCGGGCGAGAGCTGAGGTGTAGTGGTTCGAGTAGGCGAATAGCGGCAGATATACAGGAGGGATATAGAAATTGCTGGATAGGTGTGGTGAGCGTTGTGTGGAATGGAAGAGGGAGGGTTGATGTCAGAAGAGACGGCAGAGGCAGCGGATTATTAGGTGGGTTTTGGGTAAGGTAGGTTAGGTAGGTAGGTAGGTTAGGTAGTAAGGGCGGTACTACAAGTCAGGTAGGTGAGGTAGGAAGGTCAATACCTACCTACGACCTAGACTGGCAGGTAGGCGAGGATGGGCGGCGGTGGCGGGCGTTACTGTGTCCAACTGTCGAATGCTCGCGCGTGGCGGGGCAGACCTTCATACCTACCCTCCGTCTCGTGGGGAGAGTCGTGAGGAGTAACCCGCTGGTAACGGCGGTGGTGACATTTACCTCGCCCATTCCTGCCGTTACCGCCATGATATTGTGTACATGCTCATTATCGGCTAGCATTGGATATGTCGAAGTCGGGTAGATAGGGGCATGGACGGCGTAGAGTTCAGACCTCCAGTATCTCCCTCGACACTAGAGCCCAACCGAGCAGCTGATACATTAAATCGATTATTCAATCCAAGTAAAGCCCTCCAGATACAGAGCACCCTACCCAGTCGTGTATGTAGCACCCACAGCCACCCGAGCGGCACACCATGCTGTACGAGATGTGCTGCAGTAGGGAGTTCTGGGTGCAGGTGGGTGTTGACCGGCCCAGTGTTTATCTGGACTGTAATGACTTCACGACGGTGGTCGTTGAGGTGCCTGAGAGCCATGCACCTTACCGACCGCCTTACGCTTCACCACCCGGAGAGGAGATTGACAGGGGGAAAGGGTTTTTTTCTCTCTACTCTCCCAACTTATCTCGGCAGTGGTAGTGCTGTCGCTGGGATGTGCTGGGTTGTGCTGGGTTGCGTTACTTTGCTCTGATGTGGATCCGTGCAAGGGTGGAGGGAGAGAGATCGAGATGGAACAGAAGCATCCGTGATCGTTGATCCCACAGTACCAGACTACTGCAGATTTGGGTAGGCGGTTTGTGCAGCACAGGTGGCGTCCCACCTCACCTCTCGATCTGCCTGTAGGTAGTGTGCTGCTGTACTGTACATACTGTAGGTCCGGGTGGGTTCGTGCGGAAGCGCTGGTGTGGCTGATGACTTTGTTGTCCTCGCCGCTTCACATTCCCAATCCCCCCTGTTGGAGATGACAATACTGGTGGCATTGGTAGACACTGGCGGTTCACTTGTCTCGGTGGGTAGACATCAAACGTCCCTACGTACGCATGCACGACCTGCAACGCGCTCACTTGCCGAAAGCATGGCTGAAAGGATGGGGGATCAGTGAGAGCGAGTGACAGGCGACGACGGCAAGCCGATGGGTATGATACCGTAGGGTGATACTGGATTACCCAGTCCAGTCCAGTACACCTCCCAGGTAACCTCAGCCATTTGCCCGTAAAAACGCGCGCAGCGGATGGGCCAGCTAGGCGTGCTTGGTATGGGGCTATCTCCCAAAGCGCCGCATCGATCTTCGATCTGAAGTGAGGCTCAGGTGGCAGTGACAGCGCTGCCGAGACGAAACCCACCCATGGTGACATTGCAGCCCTCACCGCAGATTACCCAGGCCATGGATGTGTGCGTGCGTCTCTCTCTCTGTGGCTTTGGATGATGCGGGAGCGTATCACCGCGGAGGGGGATTTCACCACTCCCGTCCCGTCTCGTCTCGTCTCGTCTCATCCATCCCATCTCCCCAGCTGTCTGTTGGTTGACATAGATGCAACGTGATAATTACGGATCTTGCACACCAGCCACAGTGATCTGGGCATCAACCCTGGAACCTGTCTATCTCGATCCCTCACCCTTACAGGCTCAATGCGAGGTGGTCATGCCGCTGTTCTATCATGATGGTGCTGCTCCACCTGTCCAGATGCTGAAGGCGTAAAGTAGGTATCTACCATCCTACCTATCTTATTTTCACTGGCAGTATACATCACCACCGCAGTGTTGCCTCTTGCAGTAGCAGCCGGTAGGTAGGCAGTCGGCCACGGCAGCCCCACCCAGCACGGCCGCAAGGTATTGGGATTGGTTTCACCTCCAGCACCAGAAGGCAATTTTCACATGGGCTTACTCTGTTGGCTACAATCCAGTATCCACATCTACCACATACTGACGTAACTTCCCCGTCCTCATATGGAGAAAATTAGGACTCGGGTCCGACGGCCACGGCCTCTGACTGAGATTGTCTCTGTGAGTGCAGGAATTGCCAGCCCCACCTATCCATAGATACCTTCATACAAGGCCTGGGCACGTCTACGAAGGTGTGCTTCGCCCTCGCCCATCCATTGACAGACAGAAACAATCCCAATTGCATATTCAACAATTGCATATGTTCGGCAGTGTAGTAACCCTAAACGGGCCTAAACGGGAAAATGGTCAGGCCGCAAGTACCTCGAATCCGGATACATTTCCCGTCAGCCTTCGCCGCGTAATCAACCACTGAATGTAGGCTGGACCTGAACGATTTATTTCCTCCCAACTGCGCCTCGAATGGCCAATCATCCGTAGACGAACACCTGTGGGAACCCGTCTCTGTCGATCTGGTGCGCATCTGCATCACACACAGGCAAACAGGGTAGTTGCTGGTGGTGCGGGGATGTACTGTACAATATACCGCAGGTTGGCCAAGTCGGTGGGTAGGTAGGTAGGTAGGTCGGTAGGTAGGTAGGTCGGTAGGTAGGTAGGTAGGTAGGTAGATGTATGTGATGAGAGAGCAGCTGCAGAGGATGTTATCGGAATCCGGGTATGCTGCTGCTGCTACTGGAGAAGACTGTACCTGTTCACGCTGCAGGTGAGATTTTATAAGGTCGGCCATGGCNTCCATCAGCAGCCTTACGTCCTGGTAGCCTTTCAAGCGTATCGCCACTCGGGTGTATAAACACAGCGTGATTCCAGCTCGATCGCACTGCGGGTTTGAAGGAGCGAGTAAGCAGGCAAAGCTTATGGCCCGAATAGCTGACTACGTCGTCGTGACCAACCAGACCCAAGCGTGCCCATGGTCTTCGCATTGCTCGTGATCGGCGTGGTGTATGTACTCGATTACAAGTCCCGACACGATATGCCTGTGAACATGTGCTTCAAGCGTGGCATTTGCTGGTGTTGTCATGGTGTGACCTGGAGATAGTCATTCTTACAAGAGATTGGAATCCTGTCAGGCCTGACTCGCGTCTCTCCAGCATGCCGGACACACAGCTCGGACAACCCAACCCTAACCCTAAGGGTGGCACGGAGACCCCGCAACCGGCACCGGCGGACTGCCCATTCCCCGCGACAACACCTACCTAGGCGGGTAATTGCAGTGCAGTACTGTACTGTACAGTATATCCCTACTGTACTTTGATGGATCCTCATTCTAGGGCTCCAACAATACAACTGACCCTATTCCCGGAATTGGGACTCGACTGCCGCGCGCATGGTGCCATCGAAGGAGCACCCCTCTCTCGACACATGATCCAGGGAAAACAGCTTCCTGATTCCTGCTCTGAAGTCTCCA
Source organism: Leptoxyphium fumago (assembly GCA_001660795.1). Lineage (NCBI taxonomy): Eukaryota > Fungi > Ascomycota > Dothideomycetes > Capnodiales > Capnodiaceae > Leptoxyphium > Leptoxyphium fumago. Next base: position 46,375 of record LSHF01000046.1, on the reverse strand, counting down.
AGGCGTCATGACAGCTGCCCACGCGCCGCCACCCCACAAGCTGCTGTCCTACATAGGCAGGTAATGTCTCCCAGCTGGGAGGTAGAGATATTGGATGGCGATTGATGAGTGGACGAGGATGTAGACACAGGTAGGTAGGTAGGTAGGTAAGGTGGCTATCTAGACGCTGTACGTGTCTTACTTTATATACGTACCGGGCACCTACTGTAAGGTGGCACTGTAAGGCACAGGTAGCGCTGGGAACCCCCCACCCCACGGAGAAAGGAGATGGGGATTGGAAGATTGCACAGGTACCCGGCCTGAACTACACCCCTACCTACAGTAGGCCAGTACAGTAGGTCAGTACAGTAAGTAGTCCCCAACCATCACAGTGTTTTAGACGCCTGCAGCGCCGAGCAACAACATATCGTTGCCCATTTCCTAGATGCACACAGTGCAGATTCCTGGGGATTGGCCCAAAGCCACACTGTATGTACTGTACTACAGTGTATCCTCTTGCCCAGGTGGGTCAGCCAACGGCCGTGCTGCAATTTACACTCTGTCGTAGCCCAGAGCTCGGGCCCGATCTCTCGCGTGGACATGGTAGACTTGCCGGGATTGAGATTGTCATGTTTGCTTGTCCTGGTGATGGGACGCAATGGTCGATGTGGATGGAATTGGTGAGTTATCAGATGGGTTTCAACGTGGTGTGGTGTGGTGTGGTGGTGTCCGGCGAGGGCCAAAGCAATGATCAAATGGAAACCCTTTCGAAGATCGTCAGCCTACTTGCTGTACATAGCCATCCTCACGTACGCTGGGTCTCCTGAGTCCTGGGCATGTAGGGACCAGCGCTCTCGTTGAGATTATCATGTATTACGACCGGCCTCTCTGATGTGCCGTGAGAACGAAGGGCGTTTCCGGTCCAGTGCAACGATCAGAGAGAAGGGATATTGAGTTCCACTGTAACATTAGCATCGCCCGAGTACATGCCCACTGTACCCAATTCTCAACACGCTCCTCCTCAACACACAACACACAATACACATCCACAATGCAAGAGACAGCAGGACGAACGAACGAACGAACGAACGACTGAACGAACGAGGTGTCTGTGTCTGTCCGACCACATGCCTCAGATTGAGGAAAGCGACCTAGTGCATGACAGCGAGATGAATTAAACCGCTCACGAACACCAGTTCCCACCGCATCCAGCCGGGCTTCCGCCTACCTACAGTACAGTGCTCGACTGACTCTGCCATCTGACTTCCATAGCGCTTTTGTTTAATAATACACACGGCCATCTGGCTACGCATTCTTGCTGCAAACCTAGAAATCTATCACTTACCCTCCTTCCCTTGCCTGTTGTCCCTCCCTCACGCCTTTCGTCGCCGACCTTCTTCACTGATCTGCGTGCCGGCGCGCGCGAGTTCCCCATCGGCTAAGCCCCGACACACCACACCACGCCAGACCAGACCAACCCAAGCCGACCCAAACCAAATCAGCCTCGCTCTATTGCTCGGCCGGCCCATTCCGACGACCCTCGAAAGCTCGCTTCAGCAGCATCAGCACCTCCATCATCATCATCCTCATCATCACCATCACCACCATCGCCACCGCTGCCACCACCAACCACCACCGCTGCCGCCAATACCACGACCACGACCACGACCACGACTCTGTCCACGGCCGACCCTCACGCCACACTCGTTGATCCCTCGATTCGGTTTCCTTGTGTCGACTCGATCATAGCTTCCGTCTGAAGCTCCCTCGAAGCATACTTATTCCCCTCTATACCACTATCGCTTGCGGCTTGTCTGCCCTGTCCACCTCTGCTTTGTACCCACCTCGCCTTCGGTCGCTCGTACCTGTGCCTCATCTGTCGTCGCTTGGGTCGCCCGTCATCACCACCGTCTTCCCTGCCTTGGTTTGGCTACCCGAGCTTAGCTGCCGAAGGCAGCGACCTTCGCGATGGGCGCGTGCGGTAGCAAAGAGGCCGTCGGCGCTTCCGCTGGTGACGATCAGAACGACAAGAAGAGGAGCCAGATGATCGATAGGACTCTGGAGGAAGATTCAAGAAAGCTGCGGCGCGAGTGCAAGATCTTGCTGTTGGGTAAGGAACCATCTTTCCTGTTCACAGCATTGGCCTACCGTTCCGTCCCACAGGATGGCGCATCTGTTGTCGAGGGTGTATTGCTGACATTGCCGCCATCTTCTTCTACATAGGTTCTGGCGAGAGCGGCAAGAGCACAATTGTCAAGCAGATGAAGATCATTCACCAGAATGGTTATACCCAAGACGAGTTGGCCCTCTACCGCCACACTATCTACAAGAACCTCGTCGATTGCGCCAAAGCCCTTATCAGCGCCATGCGACAGTTCAACATTGATGTTGAATCACCCGAGAACGTCCAAAACTGCGAATACATTATGGAATACGCTGTAGATCCCGATCCCCAGAATGCCCTTGATCCCGAGGTTGGCAAGGCGATAGCAAGCCTTTGGAAAGACACGTGCCTTCCACGCGTCTTCGAACACCAGAACGAATTCTATCTCATGGACTCGGCGCCGTAGTATGCTCACGCTTCTTCCAACCAGCCACTTCATATGGTTTACTGATAATTGGCAGCTTCTTTGACGAGGTCGCACGGATATCGGGCGAGGACTATATTCCAAACGAACAGGATGTTCTCAGAGCCCGCACAAAGACTACCGGCATATACGAAACACGATTCCAGATGGGCCAATTAAGCATACAGTAATCCCACCTTACCGCCTTGACATTTTAACGGCACGTTGCTAATCAGATCTCGCCCGCAGTATGTTTGACGTGGGCGGACAACGAAGCGAGCGTAAGAAGTGGATACACTGCTTCGAGAATGTCACCTCAATCATCTTCTGTGTCGCCTTGAGCGAATACGATCAAGTCCTCCTCGAAGAAAGCAGTCAGGTGCGCTCCTCCTAGCGACAGGCTCATTATCTCCCTCGAGTTACGACTGACGTTTACCCTCCAGAATCGCATGATGGAATCGCTCGTACTTTTTGACTCTGTAGTCAACTCGAGATGGTTCATGCGCACATCAATCATTCTCTTCCTGAATAAGGTGGACCTGTTTCGAGCCAAGCTTTCTAAATCACCTTTAGGGACATATTTCCCAGACTACTCCGGCGGCAACGATGTCAACAGAGCTGCCAAGTATCTCCTTTGGCGATTCAATCAGGTCAATAGAGCGCATCTAAACCTGTACCCACAGTAGGTTCTATTCTTGAGATATCCAAACATCCGTGCCCTTCACCCGGTACTAACCTCTTGGGCGTACAGTCTCACGCAAGCGACCGACACATCAAATATTCGACTTGTGTTCGCCGCTGTCAAGGAAACTATCCTGCAGAATGCACTCAAAGACTCTGGGATTCTGTAAGCCACCCTAATCCCCTTCGACATGCTCTGTTACGTGCGAATAGCTTATCCATCTTTATACCTTATTAGATCATGATCGCCTCACCAGGTACCACAAGCATCGTCGTATACTCGACATCAAGATCCGACGAATCTACCGATGTTGTCACGATCAGGATTGTACTTCGTCACGACGAGCACAGTACACCTACCGCCCCAACGATGAAGCATAGCCTTCGACATCTGCCAACCCTGCTGGGTCGCAGAAGACCTCACACATCCCCCCACCCGCTTGCGCGATCCACGACCTCCTACCCACGGCGTTTTATCGAGCATCGCAGCAGCCACAGCTCAGGAGTTTCCAGGCGTTTCGTCATATGAGAGCGTGCAGGAGCGCGTATAACGACGTCCCTATCGCAACCTGTTTCACCATATTTCGAATTCCAAAGGCGCAGTGGCCGGTGCTATTGGAACGGCTGCTTAAAATCTGGCGGTCTTTAATTTCTGTACGGCTTTCATTTCTATCATTTGATTTCCCTCTAGGTTTGAATTGTGACTAGCGTCAGCGAGAGTGGATGGGAAATTCGGCGGTTTGGTCTAAGCCTTGATCTTTATTCTTTGCTCAATCACGCCCCATTTCACCCATGGAGAGTCTCAGCCTTGTGTTTTTACGGCCGTCACATTCAGTCACATACCCAACAATCCGTCCCCAGGCTATACGTTGTACCTCTCGAGATGGCGCTGGAAAGGCTGACCACGCACAATCTCGTAACCCGGAATGCCTCTTCAAGGAAACTCTGCACAGGCGGATCTGAGGATTGACGCCCTTGTTGCAACCGTGGTCAGGGAAGCAGGAGTCCGAGGCCAGCTCAGCCATGTGCATTGATTGTACTGGAAAGACGAAAGAAACTTCTTTCAGAAAACACCAAACGAAAGAGACATCACCAAAAAAGCGAATGCGTAAAGCCGTTTTATAATATCTTCGCGTACTGATACATTGTGTGCTACACGCTGCAGTATGTGACCGATTGACCGATTGTATTGTACACGTCGTCAATCCCATATCTATTGTTTCCGCCTCACATAATGTACGTTCGTGCCCTCTATCCCGGTGGATTGACACGGCGCTCGCAAACTCGTCCAGAGCGCAACCCTATTGAGACCCTGTTCAGCGACAGGTCTCGTTACCAATCATGTGGGTGCTGCAGGTCCGAGTCTTTGCATCGCTGGATGCGTCCGTTAGATCCACCGCTAGACCTAAATGCCTGCCCAAATAAAACGGCTCCAGAAGTGGGTACCTCTGTATGATGAGCGCGCCTGGTGCTACAATGGCCTCAGAGCTTGACATGTAGAAAGGAGGGACGTTTCCTAGGCTGCACTTGCAATATTCCTGGCCGGGGCCCCCTTTAGTATTCCCCTTCTGGCCACCCTCGTTACGTCCCGCCAGGTAGGGAATACCGTAGAGTCGGCAACTCTGGAGTCGATACCGGTGGCCTGCCTGGCACTGGATAGACCCTTGCGTCGTGGAGAACAGATGGGCGGGCGTGGCAAGCCAGATGCGACGGACCGCATCGAAACGGACCGTTTGGCGCAGTTCCCTTCCAAGGTCACCCAGAAATGGTCCGTGCCTGGATCTAAACCGGTATAGCGGTCTACAAAAACGGGTTTGCTATCTGCGTTAAGCAATTCGTAATGTATTGTTATTGTGTTGTATTCCTGCTGCTTCGCTTCAATCTATGAGATGGCTCGCTCCACAAGGTCATCATCAGCATCTTAAGCCAACAAGTATCAAAAAAGAGTCCTTGAGAAGCTCTGTCGAGAGTTCCTGGGCTAGAAAGCGTAAGCTTAAACAAGACTGCTTTGATTCTTGCCAATCGGCAGAATGCCACATTGCGAATTAGTCGCTTTTCTTTGATAGCGTAATAAGTACCATCCATATATTGTAGGCTTCTTCGACAGTCCTTGCACTTAGCCAGCCTGATACGGTAAACTAGGCTCGACAAATCCATAAATCTCATAGAGAACTCGCCCTAACGAAGTACACAACGATACTGACTTGATCGATGTCTTAGTTTAGAGGATACTTTGGCGTATGTGAAGGTGCATGACCCCCCTCACAGTCTTTCTACGAAAGTGATTGGAGGATGTGTGAGGGCTCAATAGCAATTCCAGGCCATCCAGCCTTCCAGTGATGTGAGTCTTAACCAGAACGCCTTGGGTGCAACTTTGAATGAATGCCTTCATTGATGTTGAGAGTGATCATTGATCATGAGAACGACATCACGCAAGCAGTAGATGATATTTCTGGGATTTCAAAATAGGCCGACCCCTTGATCTATACAAGCGGTTTGATCAATTGTAATGTGGCTACAGTCGCGCCCCCTATCTTTGTTTCTCCGGTTTGATATTTTGTAAACCCTGCTTGTTGATAAAAACGTACTGCTCGTTCATTACCAGCGAATGTGGAGACTATGGCATCGGAATACTTCGCATCCATCATTTTCTGCTGAGCCGATGCCCATAGACATCGGCCTACACCCTTTGATACGTGTTGAGGGTCGACGTAGATAGCTCGAAGCTCGCCTCGTCGTGATGCCTTTGTATTCGCGACAGTGTCACCTCCCAATGGACTAGCTGCGCTGCCAAAGCTGAGGAAGCCTAGGACCTGCGGGACTGTAGGGTTACTGGGATCATCTCCCCGTGCCACGAGAATAGTGGCGGCTTCAGTCGGGTCAGCCAAAATGGGTTGCCAGAATGCGATCTTGTTTTCGACCGAGAGACTGTCGAGATGTGACGCCGACACGATGTCCTGGTAAGCGGCTCGCCAGCCGGCGATTTGAATGCGTCCGATGGCTTCGGCGTCCTCGGGAGTAGCAGATTTGACGTCGATTGAAGTCCACATGGTATAGTAGGGTACCAAAACAGCTTTGAAACGGGATCTAGGAGGGCAATATCCTTAACAAGTCGTACCTATGACTCATTCACGTTATGTGCCCGGTGCTAGGTCTGGCTGTAGCATCACTCTATCTCACTCTTGGTAACGTTAAGTAAGCATTTTAGCGGCTAATGCTTAAAAAACGTGGCCCGCCAGCCCGTCTCGCCCGCCCCCGACCTAAAAACGTAGCGCGCTTCGTACATAGCTTATCACTACACGTCCCCTAGACGCAGTATCTAAGGCTTGCTACATAGTGTCGCAACGACATCGCGAAAAGGTGATGGTTGTACTTAGATGGCAGCATCAGCCGTTGCTGTGAATCCCCGATATGATTCAACTATTGTACTATCACATGGCCCACCTCATCTTAATTGTTGCTGTGAGAAGAATTCAAACCACCAACAACTAATAGCATGAGACCTGCTTCCTTCAATCTCAACGTTAGAAGGGATACTAGCACCTCCGCTATTGATGTCCCCAAGCCGTAAAGTGCCGATAGTTTCGCCGCATGGAGAAGGAAGGGGACTGTGCTAATAGGTACGGTGGCGGCATCAAATAGCGACATGTTCAAGAGCCTAGTAAGACTTGTACCATTCAAGAATGTGTCGAGCGGGAATTTAAGTTATAACTTCTGGCTAGACTTATTACACCAAGACCCTGGCTAAGAGATGGGATCGTGGGTTACTCAGAATTCTTCGTATGTGTTGCTATGCTGAATCAACTGACCTTAGACTTTCTCTACATGGAAGCGAAGAGCCGAAAAATATGCCAGTGATACTTGACCATGTCTGACAGATGAAAGGATTCAGCTGATGGAAAGTTCATCCCTCTACCCTCAAGAGTACAACACAGCATCTGAAGAAACCAGGTTGGAGACCAACCCATTTCCCGAGCGTACTAGGTAGCACTGTCTTCCTTCCATAGCGATCATCTCTTCGGGCAGCGGAATACCGTCTAGCGCAGCCTTCCCGTTTGAAGAAGTCAGTTTTGAGGCGCCGATGCCACCCAGTTTTACGGAGCCTGAGACCAGCGAAGCAGGCACAATCATCATGGCCGGAAAGCATGATATTCGTGACGGCAATATTTGATAAGTGAGAAATTCCCTTTGTAGTTTTGCGCGATACGCTATGTTAACCACTACTGTGTAGATCTTGACGTCGGCCTCAACTATGGTCAAGCAACGAGCGCTCCTCCTCTTCTGAGATTCGTAACGGAGCATCCGAGGTTAGATTTTCGTCGAAAGTCGCCGCATGACTGTTATGTTTACTGTTACAGATCGTCTACCAGCCTGCATTCTCACAGTTGGCAGCACTATGGGATGGGATTCCGCAATCCAAGTCTTCTGCGAACGGGGCGACTACATTCTCGCCGAAGAATACTCCCTCTCAACAGCACTAGAAACAGCGACGCCATTGGACGTCAAAGCGGTGGCAATCAAAATGGATGAGCAAGGCCTATTGTCCGATGTCGTGGACGAGGACGAGATTCTCACGAACTGGGATGCTTCCGCACGTGGTGCTCGCAAACCCTACATCCTCTACACAGTCCATACGGGTCAGAACCCTTCAGGTGCGATACAGAGCTTCGAGGGACGCAAATAGATTTAGAAGGTGACACGGAAGTACGATATCCAAATCGTCGATGGCGAGCCGTACTATTTCCTCCAGATGCAGTCATATAAGCAAGACGTGCCGCCTCCAGCAAATACACAGGAATTCTTCCAAGTTCTCGTACCATCTTACGTCTACATCGACACCGACGGGGGTGTGCTACGGTTGGAATACTTCTCAAAGGTCGTCGCCCCTGGCACTCGTATCGGAGGGATGGTGGCCTCCAAGCAGCTGTTAGAACGATTAACTTGCCTTCTTGAAGTATCTACCCAGAACACAAGCAGGTTCGCGTAGTTTGGCTTGTACAAGCTACTAGACGCGCATTGGGCCATGTGCGGTACTCTGACTGCCTCATGCCCGGGTGCCTAGAATACACCCGACAACGCGATGACTTGTTGCGGCCGTGTGAGAAGCATCTGCATGAAGATATCACGCACTGGGTGCCACCAGCCGGGGGATGTTTGTGTGTGTTCCTCCCTACTTTCCTCACGTCTGCCAGTCACTAACTTGTATCAGCATTAGATCGAGGTGGACTAGTGCAAACACCCTCTTTACAAGCAAGGGTCCAATCATGATGCTATCAAGAAGCTATCTTCCAGGCCGCGATTGGTGAACGCGCGCTGCTTTGTCGCGGCATCTGGTTTTGGGAGGAAGGCGCGAGTGTGAAACAGACTCAGTTGCGGTCGAGAGGGGGATTGATATCGCTAGCCAGGCACAAGTATCAATCTGCCAACGACGAAGATCCAGCCATCGAAATTTATCTCGGAGGAAATAACCCTGAGGCATGTTGTTAGAATTCAGACGATAGGTGTAACTACTACATTCAACAGCCTTGAATTAACGGTTCGACAGTCAAGCGAAATTTTGGCTTGAAATAGGTTTCATTCACTAGTGGAATAACAATGCTGGTCAAATTTCCAGAAGGATTTATAGAATGCCATCGAATTCGTCGTTTTGGCTGTCCAGCGTCAAGAAGCGAGCCGTATCAGCGTTGTACGACACCAAGTATGTTAGGGGGCGAGGTAACTACAACGGCTATGGATGTTATCTTTACGTCAGAATACAGATGCCCATGCTACAGCTAGTATTCTACAGGGATCACAAGAGCATTTGAGAGTCTACAGACTATGAGCTGGAACAAAGATGGCAGCACCAGACGCCACAGATGCACTAGATCAGACACAGTGAAAAAGGCATTCGAGTACGGTGGGAGAGCCTTTTCTTATAACAGCAAAAAAGGCTACTAGATAAATAGAGCCCAGAAGGAAGATGGAGTTTGTAAGCGGTAATAAGTTTGGGATTGGGTATAGAGCATGATCTTCAGGCTCAAATCTTCTCGCTGTAGATCATAATTGCACACTTTTTTNGTTACCTGGGTATTCTGGGGCTGCATGCGCGGTCTTGAATTTCGACCCGCAAGCTCCAGTGGCGGACCATGAGGGGCTCAGATAGAGTTACGGCGGTAGCTGGGCGAGACTGTACGGGGATAGTGGTATAAAGAGCCCACTTTACTTGCCTCGGTACCTTCCAAGGTTCTCGCTCCACTCCTTATACCGACGCCATGTTCCTCGTGTCTGCTAGAGCCTGAAGCACCTGGATTCATCACACGAAGCTTGGGTATGCTAAAATTAAGGTACAGCTAGTACCCCTCCAACTAATCGAGGTACTGTGTTGTATATCAACGCGACACCACAGGCCCACCATGATGCTACAGTCAGATCTATGCCTCTAGCATGTTAACGCATTGTGACGCCAACCCAAGACGGTTCGGCACCTGTGCGGCTGAGTAAATTCCTAACACGGTCTTGCTGTGCGGCTGAATAGCATACCAACACGTACTGTACCTTGCTGTGCGGCTGAGGAGCTTCTTCGGACTCCCTCGCTGTTACTCTAACCATTCCCGATAACGCAACTAAGACACTCCTCTATAAATCACATCGCTCCACGTGCCGCCAGAGTAGCTGCTTAGTTTACCAGCAAAATTCTTCTTGTCTATTACTAACTCGTCTACTTTGGCTAGACTTTTTGACTGGGCCATCCACAAAGCTAACCACTTACATCATGTCATCGCCAGATCTGCTGATTACCGGCGTCAGTGGTTTCATTGGTTTTAAGGTCCTTCTGGACGCTCTTAAAGAAGGATACACCGTCAGAGCTGCTCTTCGCTCATTTTCGAAGTCGGACGAGATTCTCTCCCACCCTCAAGTCAAGTCTGTGAACGTTGGGAACAAGCTTTCCTTTGTCGAGGTACCCGACAATCTGAAGGAAGATGCTTACGATACGGCTGTCCAAGGCGTCACCTGCATCATCCATATTGCTTCGCCCCTCCCATCACCTTTCTTGGACCCTCAAACAGGCATCTACGAGCCNACTGTAAAGGGTGTTACCAACATGCTTATGTCTGCTCTCAAAGTGCAGCAATCCCTGAAAAAGCTGGTCATCACGTCTTCAGCCTTCGCCAATCTCCCATTCCCTCCCAATGCAGCACAGGAGATCACTGCAGAACATAGAGAGGCTGACCCACAAGGTCCTTTCACCAGCATGGTGCCAGCATACAGAGCTGGTAAGATTGTCGCTCTCAATATGAGTGACAGGTTCGTGAAGGAGAAGAACCCTTCTTTCACTATCGTCAATATTCTACCAGGCTACGTGTTTGGGCCCGATGATAGAGCTCTCAAGGCGGAAGACCTTACTTCGGGAACGAACGGTTTGCTTCTGCCGATCATCACTGGAGGATCATCCGATACTCCAATGCCATCAGGTGCAGCCCACGTGTACGATGTTGCAAAGGTCCACGTGCTTGCTCTCAAAGATGGTGTGACCGGCGCTTTCGGAGTCACTAAGCCAGTTACCTTTGATGATGCTTGGGAAGTTGTATCTCAGCACTTTCCAAAGGCCGTTGATGCTGGCCTATTTTCTGAAGGTCATCAGACGACTGTGCCAGTAAATTGGAATGCACAGAAGACACAGGAGACTTTCGGCATTACTTTCAAACCTTTCCAAGACATGGTCCTCGATTTTGCCAGTCAATACCTCACGTTGCTAGAGAAAGAAAAAGCTTAGTCTTGGGATGCTTGGCTACATAATACATGACTAGAATCGGATAGTGAGAATATTGTATTCAATTTCAAGCTAAAAACTCTTTCTTCTGCATTCCTGATTCCCTTCATGTTCTTCATAATCACGTTTCGGCTTATAAATGCGGTTTAGATTTTATCCATATCTATCTCTAGAGTCTGAACACAGCCGAGTGGATTTGCGAGAGCCCCAGTTCGGCTGTCAGACCGGCAATATTGTGATATGTGCCTTTGAAGATCAACGAGATACCTGGGTCTTCTATCAATGAGTTTGGAGGCAGACTCCTATCCCGTGAGGGATTGCCCATTCTGTTCACTGATAGAACAGCATTCGATCACTCCCTTGGATATCTCGTCGCTTTTCCTCCATTGCCGAGGCCACCGATTTTGCTTGGAAGCCTAAGTATGAAAAGAATGGGGGTCCCCTGCTGGGGTTGTTAATTACTGAGTTGCACCCGATGGATCATTTTCGGTGTGCTAGGATAAGGTCTTCCAAGACTAGTAAAAGCCACTGCGTTGCCGTCCCCGTGGGATATTTGCCTTGCCGTGACGAGGCTCCGACACTGTCATTGACATCGGTAATCTTGGAGCCTCCTGGGAACGCAAGAGTACTATGAGCGCATTCTCGCTGCCGATGTTCCAGCTGATCTAGAATTGCCAATTATGATCCACTGGCTCATCTGTTCAGGATGCGGCCTCACTTCAAACACAACGTGCGAAAGCTCTCGGCTGTTCCAGCTAAAGCTTCAGCGCTAACCGCTGTCGATACGTGGGTTACAGTTGACAAATCGTGAATGTCATAGAGAGCAAGGGAAACACTAGTAGCAGACGCTGTGAGTCCATTCGTTATGGCACCCCTTGTGCTGCCTGACGTGTAACTGGTATCAGGTCGGAATTTGGAGAGCGCTGTATCCGCAAAAACATCACGCGTCTCTGGATAGCATCTTTAGATTGAGTTTGCCTTTAGTGGCCGCTGATATATGATAGAAGGTGCAAATTATCAGACGCTGATATGGTTCCTCACATAGGGTTCGTGAGTATGATATCGTGCCTCAATATATCCTGCAATGTGCTAAGCACGTTCATTAGACTAAGCAACCGAGTATCCTGCTAACGGAGGAGTGGGGCGGAGAAGTATAGCTACACGAACCCAGGCTCATAGCAGGTACTTATCGGCGTCTACCAATGGCAAGTAGAGACACGGCAATATGGCCACCGAGATAACCGGATCTGATTCCCTTCACCAGGGGTAAGGATGCCACAACGATGATCTCTGATGGTGCAGTCGCCCGGGAGTAGCTTACTAAGGTACAGATGCTACTTGAGAGATCGTCAGTAACTGACTGTCGAGCAGATGGGATCTATTTTCTTGGTGGGGACCACATGGCTGAGTGATTGTCATTCTTCGATAGCACTTCACTATGAGTTGCACTGAGCGGGATCAAGTACGTGTCAAGGTACGAGAATTACAATCACGCGCCCTGTTATGGGCCTCGCCGTAACAAAGACACACTGAGAGTTGTCATCTTCTAAGGAAGATAAAACTTTGGAACGGCTGTTTGCCCGGCTGGTGCCATGGTCTCCAGCGGAACTATGGAGAATGTATGCAAATAAAACTCTAGGCAATGCGAAAGTCAACGACCCTAACCCTAGCTCAGGCTTGACTGCTTCACGCGGTGAAGCGAAAAAGCTTATCATAGGTGACGTGTATGCGCTAACCCAAGATAGTAGACCTAGACCATCATATTGGTGCCTGCGCCATATCAGACCTGCCCATCACCACCAACCACCCCCGTTTCACCTAACATCAAGTTGAATCTTACGGTGCATCATGTCCACTGATGAGTCCGCATCTGATCGAGGCCAAGCTCCATATGTAATTAGAGCTCTTGATGAGCTAGGTCTAATTACTGCCTGGAAGTCATCAGCCGACGTGAAATTGCTATGCGCGCAACGATTCGTCCGACTATTCGCCTACGGTAGTTCGACACTTATACTGGCTTCTTATCTCTCGGGCTTGAGCATCTCAGATGATCGCATTGGATTTTTCATGACTTTGACGCTTGTGGGCGATGTAGTAATCAGCCTTTTGCTTACTATGTTCGCTGATGCTATGGGTCGGAAGGCCGTTCTTGCCCTAGGCGCTATCTTAATGGCGGCGAGCGGTCTTATATTTGGATTTTTCGAAAACTATTGGATCTTACTAGCAGGCGCAATTTTTGGAGTCATTAGCCCAAGGTATGCTATTATCAAAAGCGCTAAAATCGGTGTAAAGACTGTATTGCTAAGTTCTGCAGTGGCAATGAAATTGGTCCCTTCCGGGCTGTCGAAGAGTCAACTTTGGCTCACCTGACCCCGCCTGAAGCTCTGAGCGATATCTTTGTGTGGTATTCACTGATCGGCACGGCGGGTACCGCTCTCGGTATAATGACATGCGGATGGGGAATCGATTTCTTAATAACTTCCAAGGGCTTGGGCTTTTCTGAAGCCTGTCGAGTCATGTTCTTCGCCTACGCCCTAATCGGCTGTATAAAGTTCATCCTTACCTTAGCTCTAAGCAGCAAAATCGAGGCTGAGAAGAAAGACCCACCTGTGGCAGAGCAGCAGCAGAGTGGAGCTGAGACCCAGCCCTTACTAGAAGGCGATGGCGGTGAAAGATTCCCTAATGGTGAGATTCAAGCCAACGACAAGAAAGAAAAGAGACGGCTGTTCTCAGTCCTAGAAAAGGACATCCTTTCTTTGGTCATTAGGCTGTTTTGTCTATTCGCGTTAGATTCTTTTGCCTCGGGGTTGGCATCATTGTAGGTCTTCTTATCCTAGCAAGCGTTTCTATCGCTGACAATTGTGTAGCTCCTGGATGACATATTTCTTCAAGCGCAAATTCAAACTTGCCGAAGGCAAGCTTGGCTCGATCTTCTTCACAACAAGTATCATCTCCTCTGCCTCTATGCTAGTCGCATCTTCGATTGCTAAAAGGATTGGGAATGTTAAGGTAAGCTTTGACTATCCTGTTCGCGTCTTAGCTGAACCTTCTGGGAACACTTCTAATGAAATACTGGTATAGACAATGGCCTTCACCCATCTTCCCTCCGCTATATGCTTAGGTCTGATCCCTGTTCCATCTACCCTTCCGCTTGCACTCACCTTCCTGGTTCTTCGGGCAAGCTCACAGAGTATGGACGTTGCGCCCCGCTCGGCTTTCCTAGCTGCTGCCCTACCAGCGGATAAACGAACGGCGATTATGGGCGCTGTTAACGTCGTCAAGACATCTAGCCAAAGTTTGGCTCCTCTTGTGACAGGTGTCCTGGCCGATCATGATATGTTTGGTATGTCTTTTATGATTGCCGGCACACTGAAGGCGATATACGATGTTGGCATTCTGATCAGCTTTGCGGGTATGGAAACTAAGCGTAAAACCCCTATATCACAGGAGGGTGTAGAAGAAAACAGGAGCTAGAGCAGGCACGGTCGGACAACTGGTCGCCAGTATCTAGACCAGCTGGTAGCAATCAAGGTATACGTTGCTTTAACCTCACTATACACGGGAGGAACCCCACTAGCCATAGCTAACTAGTGGTTGTTTCAGTCATGTCTAAGGTAATGTATGTGAGGACTTCACTTCTATAGTAGTCAAGTATTTTGCTTGTATAGTAAGCGAAGGTAATGTATACTAGGCTAGTAACGCAAGAGACCGTTTAACGATAAAAGCAGTTAGACCAAGAAACAAAGCTTTATTCTGCTTGCCCAAGATTTGGAAACCACGATAGAAAGTCGTCTTGCGACACTCTTTCACATACGAGGTCGACAACAAGACGTCCGCTGTCATCCGCCAGTTGTAGGTTGGGCGGCCCGCCCTCCTCAAATAAGATATGGAGGACGTCTGAGTCGCCATTTTCAACAGCCTGCAACACAGCATTCCATCCACGATACATCTTATTGATGTCGGCACCATGTGCAAGCAGCATCCGCAGAATCTCAAAGTCGCCAGGTACGAGGCGGCGTAGTGCTTTTACTATAGGAAGATGTTCGCCAGGAGCGTTAGGGTCTGCGCCAGCTTCTTCAAGCAGATAGCGCACGATTGGCTTGTTTCTCTCTCGGATGGCGGTTGTGAGTGGCGAGAAGACGCCGCAATTCTTGTCTTCTACGCTGACACCGGCCTCTATCAGCATTTTGACGCTTTCAAGTTGATCAGCCACCACGGCTTGCTCTATCACGCCGCGGAAGGCGGATGGCTGTGTCACTTCTTCAAGTAGTTTGTCCAAGATGTGGGGGTTGTGTACTGCCATCAAGATTGGCCAATCCGCACCGCGTACGACTGGACTAGCACCATTAGCGAGAAGCAGATCTACCAAACGAGAGTTATTGTTGCGAATGGCAGTTGAAAGAGCAGTATCGCCTCTCGCTGTGCGGTCGTTCGGGTTGATGCCTTGACTGAGTAAATATATCAAGGCCTCCTCGTTGTTGTGTGCAACTGCAGTCTCGATAATACCCTTTGGAGAATCTAGATCTGCTCCCGCTGCGACGAGCAGAGGCAGCAAATGGGCGTGATTATGAGTAATGCACTTGAACGCAGGATATTCAGAAGCTTTAAGATTGGGATCGGCGCCGTGGTCAAGCAAGAAGGCGACAATGTCTTGGCTATTATCGCGGATAGCAGAGCAAAGGGGAGTATAAATCCCATCTTTTCTGACGTTAGGTGAAACGCCCGCATTGATAAGAATGGAGATCGATTCCATATTCTTTAAGCTGGACGCTAACTCCATGATGCCAGGAGCTTTGCCAGAATCGGCCCCGCGGTCGAGCAGAAGCTTTAGAGCCCTGGGCTTGTATGTGGACGGCCAAAGCGGGTGTTTTGGCCCTGGAAGATTTGGATTCGCACCGTGGTCTAGCAAGACACCGATCAAATCAATACGATCTGCTTGTATGGCATGGACGAGCGCCGTCGTACCATTCATGTCTTTTGCGTTAGGATTAGCACCTGCTCTCAGCAGAGTGTCAACGATGACTGGGGAGGCCTTCGATGTCTGGCATTTGATCAGTGGGGTAGCGCCATCTCTCATGAGAAGATTGACATCAGCTCCATTGCGAAGGTACAGCTGAACAAGATCGATTTGGTTAGCACATGCAGCGAGGCAGAACGGCGCGATTGAATCTGGACCAGCACACAGATTTGGATCTGCACCGGCCTCTAGCAGCATGGTTGTGCCTTGAATGAAGGAAGCCGCCGTTGCGGCATACAGCGGACTGCAACCTGTCGCATCTAAGCCATTCGTGCTGGCACCATGTCGTATTAGTAGAGATATAGATTCACCATCGAGGTTCTCTGCCGCGATCCTAAGAAGACCGGCTTCTGACTTTGCGTCCGCTTTCATGCCGCCGTGCAAAAGTCTCTCTACTATATCGTGTTTTCTAGCCTGGACAGCAGCTTCTAGAGACATCTCGTAGTCGCCGGAAGCAGACATATTTGTCGGCAACGTCGATGAACGCGAAGGCGTGTTTACCTTGTGCCCATCATTACGGGTTGTGACAGCGTGCACATCATCCGCGAAATTCAGCCCAGGCAGCGAGTTCTGCGGCCAAATCAATGTGGAGTCTGGTGTCTGGTAGCGAAAGTTGTTTCCTTCATTTACGGAGAAAAATCCGGAGGCTTGCGTAATGTCCACTAGACGGTCTCGTGATGGCATGGCGCCGACATGAAGATTCGGATTCCCACCCTGCACTTCCCTAGGGAGTTTAGGTGTAACTTGGCGCTCCTTTGGATGATCTGTGTTCAGTTGAAGGTTCTCTTTCAAATCGCGGGCTGAGAGATCCTGCAGTGACCGAGAATGCTGTAGAGATGGGTCTCTTAGTGTCGCACTTGCAATAGAAGACCGTTCTAGCCCTGTGGGCAATGTGTCAATGCTTTTCACCACAGACAATGGACTTTCGAGCGCAGCTGCAAGGCCGGTATATCCAAAGCCCATCTTGTACTGGAGTCTCACATCATCCAGATCCGATCGCAACTTCGTAGAACAGATGATGAGTATGTTTTTCGCGATACCGAGGCTTTGGTGTGCCTTGTTAATGTCGCTTTCTGTTGGAGCTTTTCGAAGGAGTCTGCCAAACCTGCTCTTGGATTCAATGCTCACGAGCCTGATGCAAAGCTGGTTCATTCCATGCAAGATTTCCTCAATCCTGCTAATTTTGCCTGCGACATCTGACACAAGCTTGCTGTCTGAGATTGCGTTGCACCAGCACAAGACTTCCGTGAGACGTTGGGTCAAGTCCAGGAACTCAAGAGCTAGTGGCCGAAATCCAACAACTGGACGACTTGTGAAACCCATGTACTCAAGCATTCGCAGACAGATGTTGTCGCTGAGGAGGGCGCAACGCCCTATGTGGTCAGGCACATGCCTCGAGTGCATCATGGAGCTGCCGTTCTAGTGCGCCAGACGGATTGGAAAGGTTAGGCCTGAACCAGAACAGTATGCGATCTGCTCGTAGACTGAGACGCAGCGACAAACGTTAGGAAAATCAAGACGTAGATACAGACTCGCTTATTTACGGGTAGAAGACGATCGAGCTACGGACTTTAGTACAAAACAAGATATTTCTGACCTAACGCCCCTGAGACTTAGGGGATTCGCCGAACCTGTTACCAATAAAGAAAGTTGGAAATAAAGTGGGCTAGCAATACTTACGGCACACACGCTATCAGAGGCCCAGAACTATTGCTCATAACCATTCAGAGAATCCGGCAGCGATACCCTTGGGTGGTATAAAGCACAGGGACTATTATTAAATTCGAGGGACGGGGTGGATTCCTAATAAAGCTAAAGGGAGAGGCAAAACCGATATTTAATCTGGATCCTTTCGGATCCACTAGACACGTGTAAATGCTGAATGCAGACATGCCTAGACTTCGAGATAGCGAAATGGCGCTACACTCCGAGATTTCGCCTAAATAAGCGTTAGAGGGTTGCGCGCTGCTGGCGCCCCACTGGGGCAATCTCGGACGAAGCCGATTGGGTCCTCTGTCCATATCCTGCCGACCACAAAACATATAGCTAGTACAAGCGTTCACACTGACATTGCTCATCACGATGCTGATGGCAACAGGCACTTCTACTACTGACTACTACCTGTGATCTAGTGGATCTGTCAATATTAGACTTTCATCGCAACGGTCTGAATTGCTCTACAACATGGTAACCTTAATATTAAGATTTCTTGTTATTCAGAGCGAACGACTAGCGCTCTTTGTAGATTTATTACCCCAGCTTTTTTGTATTTATTCATATTTGTTGTCAACTAAGAAGTCGCAAGATGATCAAAGGGTCAAGTGGCGGAAAGGGAATAGCAAATGGATGTAGCCCTAGGAGATGGTGGGCTTGATGGTTGGATCTAAGCTTATACTAACGGTTCACCTCTTAGCTGTTCAACCTCGATATCAAGCATAAACGCGACCAGAATACTACCAACACAGCGACTGCTACTCTTGTAGTAAACCAATAACCGTCTTAACAACAACAAGAGGTATGTATCGAATCTATAATCGTTTAAGACCTAACCTTTCTTCTTGCCCATAAACTCCCATCTATTCTGATACAACTCCTTGGACTTGCCTGCCAACAGCTCATCGACAAAAGCCCCATAGGTCATGGGCTTGAAATCTGATACAGCTCCTTCGAATCAAGATATCCAAGGTATTGTGCATTTTCAGGAGTATCGTCCTGTTTCACGTACGTACTTGGACATGTTGTATTCTGCGGCCAATGCCGCGAACCGCAATCTCGAGTCGGAAGGACTTGCTTGGTACGCGGCTCGCGCGTCATGCATCGTCGTCGCGATCTCCTCATGGGTAATCTACAAGCATCAGTCCCAGATCCAGAGTCAGAGTTTCAATGACCTACACGCTTTGCTTCGGTCTTCTGGCCGCTTTTATCTTCCATAAATGTCCAAATCTCGTTTTGGGAAAGCACCTGGACATGGAGAAAGACACGCTTGTTGAGGGTGTGGCTATCTTTGATAATCCTTACCGTGAGCCTGCCTATATCCTTCTTATCGATCAGCATGTTTGGTACATTGGCGTCGCCGAAGATGGTATCCTTCTCCCATGAAAGCATAATCCACCTTTCCAGAAGTCAGGCTGGGAAAAGAAATTTGGAACCAGAAACCCGAGTCAATGATGGTGTATGGGAGATGGTGGGACCAGATTCTTGCATGAACTGTCTCCTTGTCGGCGCGGACGAGATTCGCCACACCCCCCGGCGGTGAAACTGATGTGAAGCCGCACGGTATGAACCGCCTGACTCCTGCTTGCGCAGCTGCATCCACGAGCTTGAGCTGGCCCAACTGTGCCGAGGCTGCGATGGCACTAATCACGGTCTCATACCCGTGATTGAGTTTTGCAATCTCTTGCACCTCCTGGGTTGCAAGATCACCTACTATGGTCCTGACCATTTGTGCTTCTAAGGTCTTCGTGGCGTGAGTTTCCAATGACTGTGGGCGTACGAGCGCAGCTAGCTCCTACGACGTTCTAGTGTTAAGCGTCATTAGCAATTGAAAGGTATGTACGAAACCTCCATCTTCTAAGAGAGCGTTAAGAATGTCTCCTACAGTTTCGCCAGTAGCGCCGTGCAGCAACACTTTGCGCGCCATAACAAATGGTAGTTGATAGCGGATTGAAGCTTCATCATTAAGATCTGGCTGGCTAAGCGTCCGGCCTGAATATATACTGAGGCAAAGTCTTGTCGCAAGGAGTGGAAGGCACAAGGAACACTCGCGGAAGGGAGGCGTTTTCAGTTCTAGCCTCAGGTTTCCGCCCGAAGCATCTCGCCATCTTGATCCGATGCCCCAGTCCTTATAGGTCTATCTAACGAGCTGCCCTCGGAATTAAGGATTTCCGCTTGCCTACTCAGGCACATAACCCACGCTTCTTCAAGCTTGCCGAAACTACGGTCCAAGCTCTGACTGAACAATTGAGTCTGCATTTGCCAAACACCTGCTTTGAAACTAAAAGAAAAGGTCGGCCGAGCGAGATATGTAGCTGCCCAGCCGGGAAATCACCGAACCGCTGACAAATATAATCTCCCCACTGATGCTGACGTTCGGCCGAAACCTAAAGTAAGCACAAACGCCAATATCAAGCCCTGTTGTGTTATGCAATTGAATTGTACTCGATGACTATGCCAGGAGACTTAACGAGCTCACTTTTATCCGAGCTGTAAAAACATAAATGAGGTCAAGGTTAGTTCGACCGAGTGTATTTGTCTAAAAGCCTTTCGGACCAACAGAGTCGATCTCGCAATCATCTAAACCAACATGTAAACACACAGTGAAGAGAGCGACTATCATGCAATGTTGACGTTCTTCTGGATATTACACTGGACTAGTCTGGTACGATCTGTTGATCTATTAATGTGAAAGTAATTGGTTACTCGGCTTTTTTATCGGACGAAAGCGGGCCCCATGTCGTTATCGGTAGTGGAGGTCGGTCGAACCAATTTCATGGAACCAAGCAGAGCTGCATAATCATTGAGCCTTCCATTGACATATTGCACAATTTGAATGTCATTGAGAAAAGGCTAAAAAGAGGTTGACCCCTCGATGATTTCTCTTTTCAAATCAGTCTACAAGTCTCCTTTGGGCCTATCTGAGTAACATCCTTCATCTCTGACTTTCTGAACGTCCTCACTTTCAAACATGTCACGACAGATCTTCATCTATGTATTTAAAAGTCATTTTTGTGCTCCTCAGCTCGTTTCCAATACCCTGGCTGATCCACCCTCCAGCACTGGCGCAACGGGCAATATCGGTAGCGATGTCCTCTACGCTCTCTACCACAAACATCCTGACTATACCTATCGAACCCTTGTGCGTAGCGAAGAGAAAAGCCGGGCTGTCACTCAAGCCTTTCCCAAAATTGAAACTGTCGTTGGCGGAATTGATGATAAGAAGCTTTTAGAAGAAGAAGCGGCAAAGGCAGATGTGGTGATCAGCATGTTCACCAACCTACGACTTTAGTTCTTCTTGGTTCTCGAAGAGTTATATGAACAAAAAGGTTCATGTCGAGCTTCTTATGCTAATCCAAGCCTCTGGGCAGACACTGCCAACTCGGCAGATCATGAAACCTCGGCCCACGCTCTCCTCGACGGCCTGGCTTCAACCCATGATTCTTCCAAGCCTGATTTCTATCTCCACACCAGCGGTGCCGGAATCCTCCGCTGGGAAGATATGGTCCCCTCCGCTGGGAAGATATGGTCCCCTCCGCACCACCGTTGGGCTCCCGATCTGACAAGGAATACAATGACTGGTCTGGTATAGAAGAAATCATAAACCTGCCCAATGATGCCCTCCACCGCAACGTCGATCAAATCGTGCGTGCTACGGCCGCTAGAGACGGCGCCAAGGTCAAGACGTACTTCGCAATTTCGTGATAAGAATTGGAGTACAGTACGCTAACTCTACCATTACATCAGAGCGATTGTCTCTCCACCAACCATCTACGGCAGAGGTCGAAGACCCTCGAACACTCGTAGTGCCCAAGTGCCTGCGCTGGCGAAGTTAATTCTAACGAGAAATATTGCACCTCAAGTTGGGAAAGGCATGGCCAAATGGAATGTAGTACACATCGCGGATCTCGCGAATATCTTTGTCTCATTGGTCGAAAAGGTGTTCACCCACAACGAAGAGAATTCTAGTGAGCTTTGGGGAGAACAGGGATACTATCTCGCAGAAGAAGGCGAAGTGATGTGGACCGAACTGGCTAAACAGATAGCCAGGATGGCCTTAGAGCTAGGGTTGGTGCACAATATTGAGGAAAGAACACTGGAAAAAGATGAGGCCGTGACGCTGGGTGGGCTGGAAGCCTGGAGCTGGGGTCTGAACAGTAGAGGAAAATCAGAGCGTGCAAGGAGGCTGCTGGGCTGGAGACCACGGAAGGTTATAATCGACGAGATTAGTGATCTTCTATTGGATGAGCAGGCGAGGCTGAAGTAACGGGCGAGTTGAGTAGGGAGTTGAAGATGGTCAGCCCTACATCTAGTGTTAAGTGTCATGATTGTCGCTGGCATTAACATCTGAGATACAGCTGATAGAGGAAACATTTCGGCTTCACATTTGAAAACATCAAAACCTTTGATCGAAGACATCTCACGATGTCACGTAGTGCTAGGTACAGTAAGTTTATGTGAAAATTCAAGGCGCGGATGAGAAGATCATAGGGACACGGATCTCATTGCCCTATCAAATTCGGCGTTACTTTACGCACTAAACACTACATATTGCTTCGAGACCTGGAAAGTGTTGATTGAAAGAGTTAAAACTCCAACCTTCCGCATCCACCTCGTCTAACTCTTCATTGGCAGCACTGCGAATCAAAGTATCGAAGAATGCGGTATCGAGACCTTGAAATACCCAGTCGTCGATGCTGGCAGCCGCATCAAGAAATTATTGGCCTTGCCGATCTTCTGTTGTGACTGGTGCCACGTTTCCCGTCTGTGGCTGAAGCAATGGTGCAAAGACGTCTGTCGTTGCGGGCATTCTCCCAGTAGGATTGCCACTCGTTAAATCTGGGCTCTTGACGTGGAGAGAACCAATCCCGCCTGGAGTCACGCTTCCACCGAGCCCTTGACTGTGCCCTATCGAGTGTGGCCTATACGCGATCCCTTCGCGCGTGATCTTGATCGCTCCAACGTATGGCACCTGGATGGTCAACACATTGCGGTCGTCTTCATCATCACCGTTCGTCCATTCGAGCTCATGCGCGTGATAACCTTGTCCCTGTGCAGCATCTGTCTCAACGGCCAGCAGGTCCCGAGGAATGGCAGCGCATCTCGCCACAAGCACATCCTTCCGCACCTCAGACATGGATTGCATGCATACCAGAGCTCACTCCACAGTCGCACGATCACTCAGCCGTTGGTGGACAAGTAAGTTATCCGTCCTGTGATGGCAGTGGCTAACGAGGTGTGCCAGCATTAAAGTCATCCCAGCGACCAATGCCATGAAATCGCCCATCCGACGGCAAGGAATGATTGGATTGAGTTTGCTCATGGCAATCTGTTGATTCAGGACCTCCCTACTCGCATTGACACAGGCAAGTCTGGAGTATATGGTTTGTGGAGTATTGGGCCAGATGATGTACGGAAAGTGGAGCTGATTGATCAGGGTGTAGTAGCACATGTGGTCCCATATTCGCCAGGTGTCGCTGTGGGTCATTTTTGTATTGTCTGGAGTGCATGATTGCTGCCAGAAGGTGTACGGGAACTTCGTGGTCATCCTAACAAGCTCCTTATCGATCTGGCGGGTCATTTGGAGCGCCTGCTAGGGATCGTCAATCTGATTCCGTTCGAGAATCTGTGCCCTCACCCCCATAACGATCGTGGCCAGATCGCTAACTAGGGTGGAGGCGCTCACCGTGTCCTGAATAGCCAAGACTGGGGTACCAGTACTAGTAGGAAGGCGTGAAAGTAAGGATAGAACACACCCCATGGACAACATACTGTTCCACATGCCTTAGGGGTCCAGCATCGACGGGTCTTCAATAAGTTTGAAAGCGGTACTGGCCGGGTTGGTGTAAGCTTCTAGAATTTTGATAGTCCTATTTTGATCCTCAATCTGGTTCCTGAGCTGTTGATATCTTCCTGATGCTGTCGGATTAGCTGCAACACTAGCTCTTCGAGCTCCGAAATCTACTGTCCGGTGCTTCCTTCTACTTCCCGCTTACGCTCGTTCGCACTAGCTGCTTCAAATGGCCGACTGGACGTTGCCCTAGTCGTCTTCATCTTTCCCCTCCTCCCGCCGCCCTCCTGGCTGCCTGGTGGGTTACCGCTCCCTGTAGAATTCGTTATAGGGGGCCTACAATGCACCGACAGACACGGTTGGAGTGGAAGAGTCTCATTAGCGTAGCCATTCTTTTACCTTTAGATAATACTAATGTCTGCAAGCGATACCGGCCGTCTACGGTATATTGTCCAAATTCTGACGATGAAGACCTTGTTGGACAGAAGCGGCAACAGAGTGGATAGTGCGACTTCATTTGGCTTTTAAGATAGTAGCTCGAGACCATGTTCAATAGATTTATATCACGTCTGCCGCTTTTCGAACATCATTAAATGCTAAATTTATAACTCTACCTACAATCCTTCTATACCAATGCTGGCGAACCCTCGAGAACTCGATGAACGACAATATTCGCAGTGCCATACAAAGGGTGGAATTCGTATTTACGTGTATGCAGTTGCTATTTGCGAATGTGGCCAATAGCTGCAGTCCACGTAGGCTTACTGCCATCTTCTTGATCCCCTGCTTTCCCGGCGCTTAGAACCATCTCCTGATTCACAGGTGGAGCGCTACGAATTATTGAGTTTTGCACACGCATGAGCGGGACGGGCCGAAAACTTGTTCGAGCCCTGGCCTGCATAAAATAACATTAACTTGGTCGCCCAGCTCCAAAGACTTACAGTCAATACAAGCACCTGAGCCCTAGCTTCGCATTAGTCGATGCTAGTCCTACCCGAAAATGACGCACGATAGACTGCAGTGGCGTGAACATTTGTTTATATCAGCGGCTGAACGAGAAAGTAGCCAGTGAAAGAAGCAGCACCCCCTCGTGGGATACGGAAGCAGCATGTGATATAGAACTGATGCTGCATCTGGGTGCCGAGAAGAAGAACTATGCGTAGGGGAGTGGAGTACTTCAAAGGTTGTGGGGCGTCAATTTAGATCGCAGATTTCACAGCGCCTAGGGTGGATTCCTACATTCTGTTGAGCCATCTAGTTCAAAATATTCCTGCAGTCAATATATCGATCTTCATGAATGCTCTTCCGTAGACCCGTCTAGAGCACTCACGATCACAACCAAGCTCCCAAAGTTCATACACGCCTCGCAGCAGACGACGATTCTCTCATAGCACCATTCTAACACCTGTACAGTAAATGGCAATTTCGACCTGAAATGCTGTTATAGCAATCCCGCACACCTCACCCTGTCTACATGCTGTGAGACGTGGTTAGCATTCCTGACCAACGTATTATAAAGCCTGAAACAAGCGGGCTGTTATGATAGTCTACTTCGATGGTGCTACAGCTGTTTTCTGTGTACCATCATTAGAAAAGAAGTTTGAAGATCTATAATTAGCTAGTGGAGGCATTACCTCTCCTAGTAAGATCCCGGTATAATTACTGCAGGATACTCAGCCCCAATCTTGTCTGTCGTGCCGTTCAGGGATCATTCTTTTGGAGATTCTCTGGGATCTATTTCCTCCTGTTCTTAAGTACCCTCAGATCTTTCTTCGCGAGTCCTTCATGCAATTACCTACGGGTTCCTTAGAAAGCCACTCTCGAAATACTACTTTCTACAACAGCACTTACCTTTTTACCCTCACTACCAAATCTCCTTTACACTATGAGCAAGTCTAACATCAGGAACGATACCGAGGGCGAAGCGACGGGAGGGGAAGTGGCCACGTCGCCCCCACAAACAAATGCTCTTGCCTCTCTACAAAGTGATGGCTCGCGCAAAATTATGGACGTGGTTGACGAGCTGCGTCGCAATGGTCTTGAAGGCATTATAGAGCTTCCTCAACTTGTTGTCTGTGGCGACCAGTCGTCCGGTAAGAGCTCTGTATTAGAGGCAATCACGCAGATTCCGTTTCCTCGAAGGGAAAATCTATGCACACGTTTCGCTACGCAGATTATTCTTCGTCATAGCGCTGAGCGTACTATTGAAACCAAAATCATCCCCGACAAGATACGTCCTCAGCATGAGAAAGACAAAATTTCCGCATGGACTCCATCAATTTCAAACTTGAACGAGCTTCCTGCATTGATTGACCAAGCTACAGCTCTAATGGGCCTTGACACTGACGGCGGTACTACACGAGCATTTGCACGTGACGTACTCAGTATCGAGATCGCAGACCTGGATCGCCCCCATCTTACGCTAGTCGACCTGCCTGGTCTCATCCACAGTGAGAACAAGGTACAATCCAAACAAGATATTCATCTTATCAGGGACCTCGTAGGCGACTATGTCGAACAGAAGCGCACCATCATCTTAGCCGTGGTCTCTGCTAAGAACGACTTCGCAAATCAAATCATCCTTAGTTTGTGCCGTGAAGTCGATCCCCAAGGCCGTCGTACTCTCGGAATTATCACAAAACCGGATTTTCTAGAGCCAGGCTCGGAGGACGAGAAGTCTTGGCTTAATCTTGCGCAAAATAAAGAGATTCATTTTGAGCTCGGGTGGCACATTTTGAAGAATAGGTCTAACAATGAGCTGGGAACAACATTCGCAGAGCGTCATGCTGCCGAGAAGGCATTCTTTGCTAGAGGTCGCTACCTTGATCTCCCCAATGAAATGTTGGGTATTGATGCGTTATGCTCACGTCTTAGCAGGCTCTTGTTCAAGCATCTAAAGACGGAATTACCTAGTTTGCAAAAGGAGCTCAACGAGAAGCTGAAGGAGACCGACAATGACCTCGACAAGCTTGGTGAGGCACGTTCCAATTTGTCAGAGCAGCGCAGTTTTCTCGCTTCTATAGGAATGACATACCAGAAAATTGTCGATTCAGCCCTCGATGGAAACTATTATGACGAATTTTTCAACAACGAGGACTTAGACGAGCCACTTGACAGTGATATCAATGTCCGTCGTCTGCGGGCCACTATTCAACACCTCAATCTACAATACGCCGAGACCATGCGTATGTACGGCCACAAATTTGTGATTAAACCCGAGGATATCAAGTCAGCCCCTAAGGACGATCATAAGATTAACCTAGATCCAGAGTACAGTCACTTCCAGGAGCTTCAGGAAGTCATCACACATGCCGAGTCATTAAATCGCGCACGCAAAATACTCTCTCGATCCCGGGGTAGAGAACTCCCAGGTACTTTCAACCCACTGATTATCAGCAGGCTGTTCTGGGTTGAGATGGCCAATTGGGAGGAAATCACTTCGTTCCATCTAGACAAGATTGCAGCAGTCTGTGAAACCTTCTCAGATATTGCGATAAGAGTGAGCACTTCAGAAGATGTTGCTGAGCGCATGAAGGTTATGAAGATTGAGCCTGCACTCGAGCAGAGACTTCAAAGTGCAAAAGCAGAGCTAAGGAGGATCATTCAAGACACCCGTGACCATCCAATGACATATGACCCACGTTTTCTTGAGACAGTGCAGGAGACAAGACCGAAAAGAGAAGTTGCTAGGAGTAAGCAAACGGCGAAACAGGACAGCGATCAGGTCAGTGTTGAGGTTCCGGATCCTGACCAGGGCTCGCAATCTACAACAGAAGACAATATTAGGCGGCTTTTCCAAAAGGATATGGACGCGGCTTCTGCTCAGGAAGCCCAAGCTTATCAGCGTGCGTATTATAACGTAAGCTCAATCTTCTGTACCATGACATATGGTCTTCTTAAAGCTGACAAAATTTGATACGTATAGGAGGAGATCAAGTATTTCACGGCAGCTGTCACAAAGCAAGTCATTGAGCGTAATCTCCTTCGTGATCTTGCAAAGGATACCATCTCTTCTATGACTATAAACAGCATGTCGGAATCCGAGATCTCTTACATAGCAGCAGAGCCAGAGGAGACTACAAGATCGCGACAACAGCTGATCGAGAAGAAGAACCTGCTTGAGAAGGGGAAAAAGACATTTAGAAACGCCCTTGGACTTTCCAAATAATATGTCGTCTACTTCACATAGAATCGGCCATAGTCATTTACATAGCCATAGAAGCCTGCACATACCCATCGGGGCGTCACCATCTTCTGGAGACCTTAATACTCTGATTTCTAGCTGCTGGCGCGATCGCGACTTCTACAAGATACTAACTGAGTTGTGGAAAGGTTTTAGACCTCACTGTAAAAGCCAGCACCGCGAAGACCGGCACTCTTGATTAGTTGCTGTGCACTTAAGGGAGATTCTGTTAGAGGGTTTCTCTACGCACTTTGCGTAAAGATATCTACAAGATTCACACCGACCGTCGGCCTACAATGCACTTAAGTGAGATTCTGCTTAACAAACGCGAGGACCATATACGACTCGAAACAGCTAGTATCGATTCTTCAGAAGTAAACCCTTCCTCCTGTTTTTAACGAAGCAGATAAGGAAGCAAAGATTACATTTAGGGAATACTAGACGCTCATAGACAGTCTCCTAGTATGAGCTAAATACGAGTTCAAAAAGTTGCACTTTAGACACACTTTCGACGTTTACACCCGGTACTCGCTAATTTTGAAAGAGACACAGTAGCAGCAGAACGTTATTTTGTAAGACTTTAGCATCATTCTTAGTACAATCAAATCTAAGACACTCGCTAGAGCGCAAGACTTAGGTAGCGTTCATCTATACTCTCCTGTCCTTTATAATAAGGATATCTAGGATGTATCTCAGAGAGATCAATAACTCGTAACTATCAGCTTAGGTAGTAGTCGTAGTACTTACTATTGTCAAGCTCAGGACTTTGATAATGTTCATGTTATATAAGATATAGAACTATAGAGAGCAAGTACCGGCCGCCAAACGTAGGACTGTCGACCGACTGTTTCACCTCAACACTCATAGTTGGATAAAGCTTCTGAATCTGGGCATCACTCGTGAAGAAGGTAGGCCACAACGCAGTAACACGTCAAGGCTTGAGAAGGCTGAAAATTAGTCTTTAGCCTAGTGTAACATAGCACACAAGTAGTTCTGTTACCAGAGAGCGAGTCGCGCAAGGGCAGGTGGTGCAGCAAGGGGCGCGTAATACGGTCACGAAGACAGATCGCTTGGAGATTAGAATCGATCATCTTGTGATGATCCCCGCCTCTCCACGAGAATATGGAGATCATCCACACTCATTATAAGAATAAGATGACTATATAATCAGAATAAAGCTCCTCGGGAGATATGAGCCTCATGCTCAACTCATGTTATTGAAGCAATGGTAACATTTGGTTAACTACCTTCGCTGTTCCATACTTCCGCCTCAGTCACAGACCACTTATTATCTCATCCTAACCAGGTATAGAAAACCAAAACACCAGGAAAACAGGACACTAGGCCAATAGAAACTTGTACTCCAGGTCCGCCCTCAACATGCATACTACGGGTGCCTCCTCGACAACAAGGCTTCACCATTGTCTAGGTTTATGATAGATCCTATATAATCTAGGCAGGCATCCCAGGAGTTACAGGCGTTCTTGTTCTCCTTCAAGCATCTCTCGAGCTCTGCTAGGCCATCGAGTAAACTCCGCATCGTTGCTTCTTTCGTAGTACCGCAAAGGAGGCTTACACTACAGCCACTTAGTTCTTGCACACACCTATACCAAAGTGCCTGCTTAGGTACACCCATCTCGCGAGCAACAACTTCGAGTATCATCCGAGGGTCGCTCTCCATAATAGCCGAATTACCCCATGATAGGCCCCAGGGAGCGTAAGTCACCCCTAATTGCGCGCATAGGCCGCGTACGTCTCTGTCATATGGGACAGAAGGGTATGGTAGGCCAGGTGGTAGAGTGGTATCAGGGCTCGGCGCTATCTCTCCTGTAAAACGATTCTGAACGCTACTCGGTTTGATTGTAGCTGCGTCGTAAATTTGGCGCAACGACACGACGTCCACATTAGATAGACCAAGAGAGGTAGCCTTCGATGGCACAAGAGACTCCATTGCCCTCCACGCTGTCATCGTATCCTCCATTCGCGGGTAGAGTGAGTGCAGGATAAGGCAGTCGATGTAATCAGTGCCGAGGTTGTTCAGAGAAGACAGGATCGATTGCTGAACCTGATCTGAAATATTGCTCGATGTCTGATATGGGTATAGAGCGGGATCTCTGCCAGGCTTATATGGCGAGAATTTGGTTTGAATCTAGTTTGAATGGAGCGAGGTCAATTCAAGACTAATACAGAGTAATAGCCCAACTCTAGTGAACGATACTTACGAAGAGATCACTTCGTCTGACACCGCCAGACCTAATCGCCGCAGCGACACCCTGTCCAACTAAAGCTTCTTGGTATTGAGGTTTGTTACCAGAAGTATCGATAGCTCTGAATCCAACTTTGATTGCCGTTTCAACCAATTGAGCAGTTGCTTCGTCCTTGAAGGCAGTCCCGTAGATGATACGCGGCGTGATCTGATTACGGGTGTTGGCATCCATGTCTAAGAGGATGCACTGGAAAGTTATGGCTGGGCTTGCTAAAGGGGCAGTCGTACATAGAACGTGGAACAGGTCTGCTATCGAGGGCTGCCAATGCAAATGAAAAGAAGTCCATTCAGCAAACTTCGATAACGGTCGTCTACTCATGTCCAGAAGACCCATCGACCGATGATTTGTCAGCAGACAACGAATGACTACGTCATCGTGTTGCTTTATCACAGTTAGCGGTTCCTATCTACTAAGGAAATAATATCCTATCTTGATAGTTACTATATTTTTAATTATTATGGGCGGCTACTTAGATTACTAGATAACCAAGGTGACTAGGATAATTATAGATTACTACCTTAAATATAATTACTTAGATAATTAGGGTAGATACTATAATCTATTACATGATCTTTCTATAGATATAGGTTACGCTATATTACTTCCTAGTGTGGGTGATTAGGGAGCCATCACCTGACCTTGTTACGGGTGTGGCCGTAACAAGACCTGTCTAGGCCTGGCGCGCGCGTGCGTGTGTACCCGCCGCTCTCTACTTGTATTGTTCTCAATCTTTCTTGTGCTACTGCAATTTGCACCCTTCTTATCAGACATCAATCGCATCGCAATCCGAACTAACGGTCTTCTTACATTCTACTATTTCAAAGAGGAAAACAACCCTTCTATGTACAAATCCGTTACCTGTGAGTCACCACCTCTGCTTCCCAGCAGATCAGGCTGGTCATCAACTCGCTCGCGGAGAATTAGGATCCTTACCAACCATAGCAGCTATGAATAGCAGCTGTATCAACGATGGCAGCCTCGGTCCTGCAGTCCAGGGCTGTCGCGGTGATTTCGACTTCACGCAACAGTTTGAGCAGGTCATGTTTTCCGTGATCCCTACTGCAGCATTCCTGGTGCTCTCCAGCGCCTTGGTATATCGCCAAGCAGGCAGGCCGCGTCTGGTCTCGGGCACATATTTCCAGTTGATCAAAATAGTGAGTGAAACTCCGCATACTTACACCTGCAAACGGCTTCGCGTTGCCCGCAGTTGAAAGCAGATGCTGACAGTCTGGTGTCATGCTATGGGCAGGCCGCAATTGCCAGCTACACCGCAACGCAGCTTGCTCTGCTTGCGCTCGCCGTTGTGGCTAATCTAGCATCATCTCGGGAGCTTTTTATAGCGAGTCAAGCCCTTTCTTTCACAGCTGGTTTGGCTATGATACTTGTCTCCTTCCTCGAACATGCCCGCTCCCGACGAACTTCTTCTCTATTAAACTTCTACGTGTTCCTCACTTTGCTCTTCGACATCGTGCGAGTCAGAACCCTGTGGCTCTCTGTACAAAACGGTCTTGAAGGTGTATTCACTCGCGTGTTCACAGTCTCGATTGGCCTTAAGGTGCTTGTCCTCGCTCTTGAAACTAGAAATAAAGAGAGATGGATCACCTGGGATACAGAACACAGCCCGGAAGAAACCAGTGGGATTTTTGGCCTCGCCGTCCTCTATTGGCTCAAGCAGCTCTTTCTCCGAGGCTTTCGTGGGACGTTGCAGTTTCGCGACTTGTACAGCCTCGACAGTGCGTTGAGTGCTGAAGTTGCGACTTCAAAGCTGCTAGACGCACTGAATGGTGGCCGCGACGGCAAAAACAGCGTTTCTCTTTTTAGAGCACTCTTGAGCGCCTTCAAATGGAACTTCTTAGCGCCCGTTTGCCCTCAGCTTGCTCTCATCGGTTTTCAATTCTCTCAGTCATTCTTCCTATTGGCCTTGATTCGATACGTGGGGCTAGGGAATGACGCGCCGAGCAATCAAGGGTACGGACTCATCGGCGCCTGCATCCTCGTTTATGTTGGAATGGCTGCCTCCAACTCATACTATGGCTATTACAAAGAGAGGGCAGCTTGCATGGTTCGTGCTTGCCTCTGTACTGCGATATACCAGAAAACTACCGAGATTACAACCGTGGTCGCAAACGACGGAACACCTCTTACGCTGATGAGTAACGATGTGCAGAATGTTGAGCTTGGCTTCCAAGATTTGCATCTCATGTGGTCTAGCGTAGTGAAAGTCGCCCTCGGAAGTGCGCTTCTGTACACGAAGATCGGCCTCCCTTTTATGACACCGATTATTGTCATTCTCTTATGCACAATCGTCCTTGTTGGTACAATGACTCTTGCTGGAGCCCGGCAAGCGGCATGGATGAAGCGAATCGAGACAAGAGTCAGTCAAACGGCGACTGCGATATCCAACATGAAGTATTACAAGATGCTCGGTATATCTGAAAACGTAGCCGAGAGGATCCATAGTCTTCGTCTAGTCGAGATTCAGGCTGGAACCAAATTCCGATACATCATGCTATCTGCATTCGTATTGAGCTACATTCCTACAGCTGCGTCACCAGTTATTACGTTTGCGCTTACTTTGAAGAGCATTGATGCAGCAACTCTCTTCGTCTCATTATCATTCATTGGCTTGATGGCATCTCCTCTTTCTACCCTTTTCCAGGGTATCCCAGTAATCATTGCGGCTTTCACTAGCTTGCATCGCATTGAAGCATATCTAGCCAGCGAGCCTCGAGAAGATTTCCGAGTTAGAGATCGGGAAGCTACCATCATAGAGGATCGGGTCGAAGATACTCAGTCTTCTCTTGACGAGGAAGCCATCAGGTTTGCTAGCTCTTCCACGCAGCAGCCCGCATTCCATATCTCCAATGCCTCCTTTGGCTGGAATGACAAGGCCGTCTTAAAAGACGTGAACCTGACTATCGCTCGGGGTCAGCTGTGTATGGTCATTGGCCCCATAGGATCTGGAAAGACAACGTTATGCAGAGCTCTCTTGGGAGAGATTTCAATGGCATCGGGTGCAACCAACATTCACTTCGCTGGTAAATCCATTGGCTACTGCGCCCAATCCCCTTCTCTCACGGACGCAACTATGAAGGAAAACATTGTGGGATTTTCCCTATTCAATCAGAAGAAATATGACAATGTCATTCACGCTACCATGTTGAACACAGACATAAATGTCTTGCCGCAAGGACAAGACACCAAGATCGGCAGCAACGGCATCGTTCTGAGCGGTGGTCAGAGGCAACGCGTGGCCCTAGCGAGGGCTTTATTTGCTGAGACCGAAGTGATGATTTTTGACGACATCTTCAGCGGGCTGGATGCAACGACCGAGACAGAGGTTTTTAATCGCGTATTTGGCAGTAACGGGATTCTTCGAAAGCGAGGAACCACGGTCGTTCTCTCTACCCACTCCGTGCGTCACATCCCCAGAGCCGACCACATTATTGTCCTCGGCACTGAAGGCACTATCGTTGAGCAGGNCTCATTTGATGCTCTTTCCGAGAGTGGAAAGTACGTGTCGGAGCTTGGGCTCCAGGTAGACGAGGCACCCATTGAGAGAAATGAAGAGGAGAAACAAGCTTCTGCAGCATCGGTGTCTTCAAGGGTAGAGAACGCGAAAGCTGAGGCCGAGGAGCTGAAGAGGCCAGCTTCTGATTGGTCGGTCTATATCCACTATCTGCAGAACATCAGCAAAGCTTCGTCCGTTACGTTCGGCTTGCTCTGTGCCGTGGCAGGAGCAAGTACGAACTTCAGCACCATCTGGCTATCTTACTGGTCTGAGGATACGTTTCATCATTCGAGGAGCTTTTATGTGGGATTCTATGGCCTGATCGCCGCTGTGCAAGTTTTGTCAACCGCAATCGGCGCCAAAATTGGCATGGTAGATATTGTTGCTTCTTCTGCTACGAACTTACACAAGACCGCCATAACAACAGTCGCCAAAGCGCCGCTCACTCTGTTCACAAACACAGAGACTGGTGTCATCACGAACCTCTTCTCCCAAGATACCATGCTAGTAGATGGAGAGCTGCCGCTTGCTTTCATCAACACTGGAGCAGCCTCGGCGATTCTTTTTGGCAATTTCTTTGTTGTCGCTACTGCCTCGCCATATCTCATTATTAGCTACCCCTTCATTCTGGGCCTCCTCTTTTCCTTGCAGATGTTTTACCTCCGTACCTCGAGACAGCTTCGTCTGCTGGACCTCGAAGCCAAGAGCCCACTGTAGTAAGTCCAGAGCAATAATAGTACATTCTAACATCAGATACTAACTAGCATACAGCACCCATTATATCGACACGCAGAGTGGGCTGGCGACGATTCGTGCATTTGCATGGGAAGAGCACGAAAAGGAGCGCAACCGCGCTCTTTTGAACGCGTCTCAGCGACCTAAATATCTGCTCGCCATAATTCAAATCTGGCTTCAAACCAATCTTATGCTATTAGTCGGCATAATTGCAGTTATATTGACCGCACTTGCTACCCAGCTCAAGACGGGCACAGGTTTTACTGGAGCTTCACTGTTGACTTTGATGAATCTGACTGGAAGCATTAACCAGCTTATGCGAAACTATGCAGAGCTCGAAACGTCAATTGGCGCTGTCAACCGAATCAGGATGTTTTCGAGAACGGTTAAACCAGAGGATGAACACGATGAAGATGGTCCTATTCCAGAGGCCTGGCCGTACCAAGGTGGCTTTCATCTAGAGTCTGTTTCAGCAACATACAGGTATGATGATTGTTTTTATGAAGATAAAGTACGTACCTGACTGTTTCCGCTAGCTCCAAAGATGCTGCAAAAACACAAGACTCCGCAGAGGAAAAGCCAACGGCGCTTGCGATAAACAACATATCTTTCTCCATCCCGCCTGGTCAACACGTGGCGATTTGCGGAAGAACTGGAAGGTGAGTCATCCCTAATTTCACTTGCCGCCTTTCACTTCCCAGTTTAATAAAGGGAGACGCTAACAAATAGGGGGAAAAAGTGGAAAGTCCTCATTAATGCTGCTTCTTTTGCGTCTTCTAAACCCGCTACCCTCATGCGCAGACCTCACGATAGATGGCCTGTCACTCAGTCGAATCAATCGGGCGACTCTTCGACAGCGTATAATCGTTGTCCCTCAAGAAGCTGTTTTTCTACCAGGACTCAACAGCATCAAGCTCAACCTTGACCCTCTTGGGCTTGCCACTGACGAGGAGTGCCTCGCTGTCCTCCAGGTGATGGGACTGTCAGAATTTGTCGGAGGCCTCGGCGGGATAGATTCATCCATGACTGCCGACAATCTCAGCGCTGGGCAGCAGCAGCTGTTCAATCTTGCACGAGCAGTTCTACGCCGGCGGGTGAAAGACAACTCGTTCGGCCCCTCGCACGGTGTCTTGCTACTCGACGAGATGAATTCGAAGCTAGATAATGATACGGACCGTGTCATACAAGAAGTTCTGCACGAAGAGTTCGATGGTTATACCATTATCATTATTGCGCACAGACTAGATGTAGTGGTCAATCTGTGCGATCGCGTCCTGGTCATGGAGAACGGCTCCGTGATAGAAGATGGAGCTCCAAAGGCGTTAATCGCTACAGAAAACGGTCAGTTCAGCGAGCTCTGGAAGGAGAACTCGAGATAACCGAGGACTTAGATCTATTAAATGGAGATATATAATCGACACATGACTTGGTATTTATGTTTTTTGAGTAATCCTAGTTTTAACAGCCTCAAAGACCGGCCGTTTTCTCAGGATCGCTACAGTGGGGAAGAATTTTTTCAGGTAGCTTCTCGCAAGAAGAGCGTTTACTCTAACCTCGCGTCAGCCCCAAAGCTTAGCAGGAGTTTGACTGCAGCCTTGAAACCTATGTCGACGGCTATATGCAACGGTGTCTTCCCATATTTTGTGTATATATTGACTAACGCTCTTAAAGACTAGCTAGTTCCGACAGCAAAACCCAACTCGTCCATATTATAGATGCAGTCTGGCGGGTAGTGGTGCGCTATACGTATCTTGGTGACGGCGTTAAACCTTTAGAGCCTCGCTACTAGCTGCTTTGTGTCTTGGACGCTCTATCTATCGAGTCTAGACACTGAGGATGCCGGGACGTCGCCCTCTAAACCGGTCGATCTAGCGCTCGCCGATTAGTTATAGAGATGGTGGTAGTGTCTTCGACAGCTGTACACATCCGTGCCGGTTCTCCTCCGCCAACCCTATCGCTAAGGTAGGCGAGGCGGGGAAACCTATCTTAATTAGTTATGTGAGCTATCGTACAAGAGTCCTCCCCTTAGGNCGCGAGAGGATCTGCTCGACTTCGTGAGCCTACGAGCGTGAAGTACGTCCGGCAAGGCGGTATAAGAGCGTGGATGGAGGGATGAAAAATGCGTTCGCAGCAGCCCGGCTGGACCGGTGACTGCCTAATTTGTATACTAAGATGGCATTTTATATTCTGGACTTCATTAACAAGCTTTTGGCCCGTGCTGGAGTATCTCTTGTTCGTGTTGTAGGGGTAAGAAGTGATGAGAAGCAGAAATCGTGTCGCGCTTCTACGCGTGCCGCGCTTCCCCACGGATTACGTCATTGGCTATCGCTAGAAGTTGTGGAAATCGGAGAGGTTCAATCATAGTGGCGTTGAAAGTTTGTTTGAAAATTACTTGCTTCCTTATAGTGCATGTTTCAATAGTTCTATAGATATGAAAACCCTTGTGGCGAGAAGAAATAGAAACAGAAGCATTTCAGACACTCTAGATCTTTATCATCCTTATCAGCCTGTTCAGACTGAAATCTCATACAAGAGACTGAAGAATTCTCCATCTTCACGCTGAAATCTTTTCTCTGCAGAAAGGCCGACCTTAAAGGGTAGCGTGCCGTTGTCCCTTCCCAGCATCAGCCTCTCTTCTCCATCTGATCCCATGAATTTTCTCATCTTGTAGACAGGTTTCGTAGAAGTGACGTCGTTTTCGTACCTAGGCAGAACTATTCGTCGTTTGCCGTCAACGAAGCTGGCCCCATCCTTATGAAATTCCGCACCGTCATTGCTACAGTCGACGTTTTCACCGCAGAAATTACTAACCAGAAGTTA
This sequence comes from Leptoxyphium fumago, assembly GCA_001660795.1. Taxonomy (NCBI): domain Eukaryota; kingdom Fungi; phylum Ascomycota; class Dothideomycetes; order Capnodiales; family Capnodiaceae; genus Leptoxyphium; species Leptoxyphium fumago. Next base: position 9,358 of record LSHF01000046.1, on the reverse strand, counting down.
GTTCAAGATACAACGCCGAAAATACCTCTCTTTTTATCTCCATACTACTCACGCATTACCATAGTTTCTGATGAAGATTCCAAAGCTGCGATCAACGGCACCGTTCGAGTCGTCTGCTGCATCAGTCCATCCGACGCGCTGCAAGAAGACGCCAAACTTGGCACCTCCGCCTTACCATTTTATTAGCGGAGATCTTGCAGAGGCATATCCGTATACTCACTGCGATTGTCCGAGGGATTCACGCAACGCAGTCTAGCTCCTGTGCCGCCCTTGCTAGTGGAAGCAAAAGGGAACTCGTCCAATTCCGTAGCAGAAATGCCTCCAGATGTCCTGTCGCCAGCTACTCTCCACCTATTGTCGCCGGTCCAGCCGTCATTGCAGGGGTTCGGGTTGGGCTGCTCCCCTGAGTCTCTACGGTTCTGGTCTTCAGCATAGCGAGCCATGAAGAATGTTGTGGTTTGCTCGAAGTCTGGGACACAGTTAACTGCAAAGCAGGCATTGTTGCACGACTGCACAGATCCTTGGCCGGAAGCACAGTCCCAGTCAAAATCTTCCCGGGCTAATGCATAGACCACTATAGCGAGAAGAAGGAATATAGAAGGAGTCTTCATTCTGATGGTCGTGCGGCCGAGCTGGACTAGTGAAAAGACGGTACCAAGAGATGCTGAAGCCATTCTTTTCAGGCCATCTTATATGTTTGCTGCTCTACACATGCTACTTCGACCAGCGAGAATACCGCTTGAAGTAGCAGGTGCATGAACGCCCAGCCAATATCCGTTCATTATGCATCGATCGTGTCTTAGAACCGTCATCAAATAGGCAGGTGTCATTGAGGCTGCATCAATGAAGCACGAATGAGCTGAACAGAAATTTTCCGTCACTAACGTCTCGCGCATTGAGTTTCTTGCTGGCTGTATAAATCCTACATTTGCGGCATATTAATTCAATCACGTTGACGCAATTATGTTGGAATATAGCCCTACCTCGGATCTGAGGATGAGGGGTAAGTTGAGACATGTGAGGCTGGGCAACTTAACCCTCGAGTCCGTCAACTCTAGGATTCGGCAAGGTGAGCATCAATGCTTCAAATGGTAAGACCAGCTGATGAAAGATGGCGGGAACAGAGTTGCATTGAGTTATAATTGCTGTATTCTCTGTTCTTGGCAAGCGGAGCTAGAGTCGTGTAGGGTGCTGGGCGCATCATATAGCGGGAACAGAGTTGCATTGAGTTATAATTGTTGTATTCTCTGTTCTTGGCAAGCGGAGCTGGAGGTCGTGCAGAATGCTTGGCGCATCACGTGNCTAAGCATCCAAGACCCTTAGCGACTTATGATCACAGCAAAGGTCGTTGACGCATTGTGCTCAGTAGTATAGTTTTACTTAGTCTAATAAAATACCTGCACAAGGTCCTACAGAAATCCAGAACACACCTCACATCGAAGTCTTAGATGATTCCCGTCGTATGCACCGCTCCGTTGACGGCGGAAGTAAGCTAAAATTCTAGTATTACACAAAGTCCCTCACCGCTAATACATTGATCCTAGCTCATCAACGAGTTCTTAGTTGAGACATACGACAACTACCCCGAAGCCGCGCAATCTCTCGTAATCCTCACAACTCTAGAATGGACACACTACGACAATGACGAAGCCCAGTTGACCCCCGATGAGGCCCGGAAGCAGAAATCTGAAGTCCTTACACATGGCGGCGGGCCTATGGCAGTCCCGTCGCGGCCGCCGTGGACAATAAATTTCCGGTCTCCATTTAAGGACAAACCACCGGAGGAAGTCGCCAGACTCCTTACAAGGGCTGAAGACGCTCCCAGGCATCTAGATAGGAGATATTGTGCGATTTTGGACAAGCAAAGTGAAACTGATAGGAGTGTGCTCCTCGTAAAGACGAAGAGGAGCGAGGGTGATAGACTACCGTCCGAATGTGCGGATTGGGAGATTGTTAAGGTAAGGGAGGAGTGGAAAGAGGCAAATGCGGTGCTACAGTCTGCTTGTGTGGGTGTGAGCTCGTTAGAGGAGATTTTATGGAATCAGTACTCGAATAAACAGAGGTCTTGACTGGCACAGAGTGTGCGCTTATTTAGATATCGGCCACCTAAGTTGTATAGCGCAAGGAACGCGAGTCGCATTCTTCGGCACCCCTGCCCCACACTACCTTGATGAACAGTCGCGTGTGAAGACTGTTCTCCTAGACCTCAGGCCGATGTACGGGGCCTACAGTGGCGTTGCGATTGCCGAGGAGCTACTAGCTGTCATGCTCGAATTCAACCTAAGCGACCGCGTCGGCTACTTCGTAGCAGAAAATGCCTCCAACAATGATGCAGCACAATCTTGTGTATCATGTCAGAGGGTCACCTCGACGGCGTCGTTACGTCGAGTCTAAGTAGCGCGAGATCAGTGACAGCCGCATCTATCGGCTTGTGGCAAATGGTGGTATCTGATGGAACTCTAGCCTCGAGATGATCGAGAGGGCACTGAAACTGAAGGACGCTTTGCAGCTCTATCAAGACCAGTACATTAATGACGATGCGGATTCTCTCTACTATGGAGACTGCCTTGATGCGGAGGACTGGGATGAACTCAAGGTCTTGAGTGTGGATATGCGCTTCAATTCAGGCGAGGCAGTCTCAAAACATCTCTAGAAGGTGCACAAGGTGTTTGTTTGTTTTCTCTATTTATCGTGCTATTTAAGTCTATAACTATGTAACACGGTAGGCCCTATTAGGGCCTACTTCTTAGTTTTAGTTTTAGTTTTAGTTTCTAGGGGACGGAACCGGCTTAGGGTTAGACCTATTCGGCATCTATAGAATACGAAAATTACATTAATCGACTCGCGAAGTAATTCTGATTCCGAATATGCTTCTACTTTTTCTATAGCTATACTATAACATTTAATATTCATGATTTAAAAGAGGGTATCCTATATACATTTGTAGGAAATATACTAAGCTAGGCTTTAAGCTGCGGGGCTTTTCTACGCTAGGCCTATTCGAGTAGTGTTGACACCTCCGCTACCTTGCCCGTAGGCTGTAGGCGTGCTACCGGATTAGGCCATGTTGACATCCACGCTGCGCTCCATTGCTAGCTGCCGGAGGCTTGCTACCCGATTCGGCTATGTTGACATCCACGCTGCGCCTATTGCCAGCTGCCGGAGGCTTGCTACCGGATTAGGCCATGTTGACATCCACGCTGCGCTCTATTGCCAGCTGCTGGAGGGCTGCTACCGGATTAGGCTATGTTGACATCCACGCTGCGCTCCATTGCCAGCTGCTGGAGGGCTACTACCCGATTTGGCCATGTTGACATCTACGCTGCGCCTATTGCCAGCTGCCAGAGGCTTGTTACCCGATTTGGCTATGTTGACATCCACGCTGCGCCCATTGCTAGCTGCCGGAGCTTGCTACCGGATTAGGCCATGTTGACATCCACGTTGCGCCCATTGCTAGCTGCCGGAGCTTGCTACCGGATTAGGCCATGTTGACATCCACGTTGCGCCCATTGCCAGCTGCCGGAGNCTTGCTACCCGATTTGGCCATGTTGACATCCACGCTGCGCCTATTGCCAGCTGCCGGAGGCTTGTTACCCAATTTGGCTATGTTGACATCCACGCTGCGCCCATTACTAGCTGACGGAGGCTGGCCACACGGTTTAGCCATGTCGATATCCACGCTGCGTCTCCTCGCTAGTACTTAGTAGTAGAAAGGATGTATACAACTCTCGAAGTAAGAGCCGAGTTGCTAGCACTAGGACTAACGAAACAATATAACACCCTACGAAAATCTATGAAAGTCCATAAAAATATAGGAAATGCTATAAAGAGCTTTCCTAATAGTTAACTACTTAAAGTGCTAGTGACCCCGGCTTTAGGGTAGTCTTCGTAATAGCTCTATTATTAACCGCAGCTGGAAATCGTATATAGGCGCTAAAAGTATAGGCTATTAATTTGTAGTATTAGCTAGCGAAACTTCATAAAAGAGAATGTTATAGAGTGAAACGCGGCCGTACAAAGTACGTTAAACTCTATTGTATATAGATCTAGCACCTACACTATATTACTAGGTTTCGTTACCCTACGTAGCTTCAGCTATATATTTGTATCGCTAGCTACCTAGGTACCTAGTGAAACTTACATATATTTATAGATGCTAGCTAAAGCGAAGAACGCGATCGTCACTAAACCTCCGGTGGTCCGCTAAAACTGGACGGTCCTGGTACTTTCTTTACAACATTACTACTAACTAAATAGTCTATTACAATATAATATATGTGTGTTATTCGAAGTGTTTCTCCAAGACTATTAAACAGAGCTAGTATTATAAGTGAAAAAGCCTTATAGATTGGGCTTCTTCGTAAAGAAAGACCTCCAACGAGAAACGCTAAGACCGTCCAGTTTCACTGGACTAGCGGAGGTAGGACGCGCAGCGGGAGGAAATAAAAAGACTACCTAGGTGAGGAGTATACGGACACCCGCTAGCTCCCGCGCTTCCCGAGAACTCCCGCTCATCCGTGCTTCCCGCACACTTTACCTACGTGCACTTAATAGCTGGTCCTTAAGAAGTACATCTAGAGATACTTGCTATCTTACTATCGTGTGTACAAACACTCATCACATTCTAGGGTAGTCGTCGAACGGAAGAGTCCGCTATTACCGCTTATAGTCGAAATGATCAACTTAGAATCGTAGGGCATCCCACCCTCTAGAGAACTTAGGCGCTTATTACCAATTTCGCGATCGGTGATCTTAGTTCTTTAACTAAGAGGCCACTCTATATACTTTCTCTATAGAGGACCTTTCCTCTTAGGAGATGCTTTAAAGGGAAGCAGCCCCTATACAACAATAGACTTCTAAACTATAAGATGTAATTTCGAAGTTGAAATCTACAATTCGCTAACAGCGCGACTTATAGTAGGACATAAAGGGGCTGTCGGAAGAGAAATTCATATTTAAAAAGAATATAGAGGTAGATAACTAGAAGTCTTAGATCAGATTTTGTCGTCGCTACGGTAAGTGCCATTCTCGTGCTATCCTTATATACCCTATCTATAGAGACATTACTTCATAATTTTATACTATCTATAGAAGCAAACCGCTTTAGAACCTACAGACCTTACCGATGTGAACCAAATTAGACCGTATAAGTGTCGTCGAAGATGTCGATAATTAGGTTAAAGTTTAGGAAGAGCTATAAGAAAAAGCCGAGTTAGGTAAGCAAGCCTATACTCCCTAAGGGTCTAGTACGAAGCGAAAGCGAAGTATTAGTAAAGGGCGACCACGCAAAAGAACACGTATAACCTTAAATAGTTCGGATGACGACGGAAAAGACACCCAGTCTAAAAATAGCAACGATAGTGCGAATGAGTCCGATGAAAATGATAATAATACCGAGCCTCGTAAGGTCGTTACACTCGACCACATCGAGTTAAGCCTTAAGTAGCTTAAGCAGCTAAGGAAAGAGGCTCGTACAGAACGGGCCTCTATTAAGAGGGAATCTAAAGAAGCCCGCGAAGAGCTAAAGGCTATTAAGAAAGAGCCCAGCAATCTGGTTTTAAAGCAAACCCTGATATATATATAAGGGAGAAATGCATACTCTACTAGTTCTATTAAGCTCGTAGGAGCTCTAGAAAGCTTTAGGGAACTACGTAAAGACTGTCTATAGGGAGGTAGTGGCAACATTAAACCAGCAAACCGTCGATCGCTTTAACCTAGCGATTAAAGAGGCCGCCGCTAAAGCGTCTCCTACCGTATATAAACGGGGTACACATCGCGATATCGGTGGGCTGCATTGGTCTACATATAAAGCTACAGTGTGTCGCACGTGCTGTTATAAGATGGCAGAAAATCGGAAGCATTTGTAAGAATGGTAGACAATTGTAGTGAAGTATATAAAGTCGTAGAGAAACATATAAAGTCGTAGAGAATCATATAAAGTCGTAGAGAATCATATAAAGTCGTAGAGAATCACATAAAGCCGTTAAGAATCACATAAAGGCTTAGGGCATCATACGAAACCGTACGGAACCGTACGAGATCACGTCTAGAGATAAACTCTACACTACTAGCTAGAAGACCAACGTCTTAAAAGATCATAAAATTATATAAATACAGGTGAAGTCGCATAAATGACCACGTAACACACTACCTGACCTATGCCAACTTCTGGTGTACAGTGAGCGCGCTTCTGCCACCGTAACGGCTGTATTACTATGTCGGAGTTAGGATGCTAAGGAGGGAAAGTTCATCGAGCTATAAGGTAAATGTTGAGGTTTTAGAAAGCTATAGAAGCATATAAAAGCCTATAAAATCTCATAAAATCTAATAGAACAAGAGCTTATAACATCAGTTCTAGTAAACATTATATAACGTCTAAAACATCTAGGGCGCGTCTAGCAAATTGTTATAGGCTCAGCTATGTAGACATGTATATGCAGCATATAGTCTATAGGCGCTACTAGTAAACAGGCGGAATGGAATAGGAATAACAGGTGCTCCTTAGATTCAGCTACGTTGTACGCTAAGGACGGTATAGCGTAGGCCCTACTATAAGCTTAGCAATCACGTAAGATAGACGCCCTCGACTACCCGCACGGCTTTCTATGCTAACAACACGTAATTTTATTAGTAGTAAGTGTTACGATCAGCATATAGCAGGTAGGAGGTAAGTAGCCCTAGAAAGAACACCTATAAAGTGAAGGAGTGCGATGTCTTATAAACCGAAAGGAAAGCACGTGCATAAAATGTAGCTATTACTTCACTTTATTTGTGAGGTGGCTTAGTGTAAGGTATAATAAACAATCCCCCTACACTATTGTAAACATTCACGTGACGTAGTCACCGCGTCCCTACTAGGCTTAGCGGCCGCGGGAGGTTCGCGTCACGCTTATTACTAGTAGCGAGAAGCCTGCCACAGGACTCGACCCTGTTAGCGCCTACGCTACGCTTATTGTCAGCTGCCGGAGGTTTACTACCACATCAGTCCATATTAACACCTACGTTGCGCTCATTGCTAGCAGTTATAGGGAGAAATCTGTCTTCTCGCAACCCGCGCGATAGCTTATGCTAACGGTCGTAGGTAGAAGTATATCGTTTTGAAAGCCGCGCCTACTACTAATAGAAATACAGTGAATTGTCTCTCTTTATAAAAAGATAACGCCTTAGAAGATGCGCGTGTGATGCTTTCCTCTACCATCTGACACCGCTGTACCTAAGTCGCTACTAGTCAAAGGTACGACTTCAACGGCTGCTTTGCTATATTAGACCGGCGAGAGTGATCAAAACACCTATAATAATATTATCAAATTAGAGGAGAGTTCGGATAGTTTAGAGAATAGAGAATAGGAAGGCTCTCTAGAGGTCTAGACTATAGAGCAAATCCTTATAGAGAGATAGTTAGGGTTAAAATGAACTCAAATACCTCGTAAAATGGAAGGATTTCGGCTTCGCCTATTCCGTATAGGAGCTAGAGGAGCATTTCATGGACGGCAAGGACATCACCCTAGGCGTCTAGGTCGTGGAAAAGTAGCGCATCCTTACCGAGAAAGGCGATGATGCCTTTAAGAAGATTTACGAGGAGTAGGAAGTGGCAGACTACAACACTAGGTGTAAGGAGTTCGACAAACAAGAATAGGAGAAGGCTAAGAAAAAGAAGGCTAGGACGAAAACGAAATTATAGTAGCAAAAGGAGACTAACCGTCGCTATCTTAGGCCGAAGGAAAGGAGACATAGGCTCGCTACGTGCCCTTTATATAGCGATTTATCTCCATTTAACGATTCTGCTAGTACTAATGATGACCGTCTAACATAGTCTAAGCGAACGGCCAAGACACTAGTCTGAAGCAGGAGGGACGATAGTCTGCCTCTTAGGAACAAGGCTGAGCGCCGTAGTGGCGGCGATCGTGGCGCTCATGCCGCCCGCCCTAGGCGCTAGCGATCGTCTCCCGGCTCCTCCCGCACACGCTAAAGGGCGAGTCTTTTCAGTTGCTGGATCTCTAATGTTGTGACAGTAAGTGCCGAGCTACTAATACGAGGGCTAAGTCTCACCTAGTTTTTCGTAAGCCTTAACACCTTAACAGGTTCGGAGCACTTTATAAGCACTTAGTTTAGTCGAAGAATTAAACTAGTCGAGTTCCGTCAGTACGCGTATAACGCGATTCTGAACAGCTCGAAAGCCCAACATTTTAGTATCGGTAAGGAGCTAGGCAATCATATAGTATGTAATACATTACGCACGAGGGACTAGATGAAGCTGAACATGTAGAAGACTATCTGTATTAGAAGAGGTAGTAAGCTAATATCTATATAGAAGACCTAATAAAACAACACGATATCCTATAAAAATCTATAAAAGTGTAGGAAGTAGTATAAAGAGACCTTACTGTAAGTCAGCTACTTGAGTGTCATTGACCCTAGCTTTAGCGCAGCCGTCGTCATAGCTTTGTCATTAACCGCAGCCGTAGTTCGCTCGTGGACAGTATAAGCGCATACTTAGGGGTTTGTATTCGTATCCTACGAAGCTACATAAAATAGAATGTTATAGAGTAAAACGTGGCGCTATAAAGCATGTCTAGGTCTGTTATTCACAGGGTTAGTACACAGTATTGCGAAGTTTCCCCTACCTTACTAAGCTCCGTGCATAGTATCGTTACAGCTGTGTTATAGTTAACCCTTACTAGTTAGCGAAACACATATCTGTTTACAACTGCTAGCTAATACGATGAGTACTACCGTCGCTGTGGGAACCGTAGCGGCTAGAAATGAAAAGACATGAAGAGTATGCGGCTACCCGCTAGCGCCTGCGCTTCCCGAGCTCTCCCGCTGATCCGCAATTCCCGCTCACTTATCACATAAATGCCCGTGATAGCTACCTAGGTCCCTAAGGAGTGCTTGTAGAGATAGCAAATCTTGCTATCTTGTTTATAAGTACTCGACACATTTAAGAGCGTTTATGCATCGGAGGAATTCGCCACAACCGCTTCTAATCGCAGTGATCCACGTGAAATTGTAGGGTCCCGAAGAACGTGCGGAATGGTAACAGAATTGGAGAGCGCTTTCTAATGTGGATAACGAGCTTAGGCCATTAAGGAAAGCTGTAGAGAAAGCTATTAGGAAACATTTCAAGATGAGAGATATGTAGGTACGGGCGGCGATCGACACTTTGGAGTAGAGGAACGTTGCACTTGATGAAGCCGACGCAGGGTATCCCAACCTATAGCGCGTCCTTGCGTATGTCACCAACTTCCTCAAGCTATAGTCTGGAAACCACCGAAACGATAGTCTATGCCCAAGGCGGTGGACAACCGTCAGATACTGGTTACATCACCGTGCCTTCAGTGGTGAATAATAAGGAGAA